>PVIY010036678.1:8719-25368 GCA_004026745.1 Myrmecophaga tridactyla | reverse complement strand
AGGTTTCAGAGATTGGTACAGGTTACAATTCCACAATTTCAGGTGTTTCTTTCTAGCTGCTCTAAGGTACAGGAGACTAAAAGAAATATCAGCATAATGATCAGCACTCATACTCATTTGTTAAACCTGACCTTTATTACTCCACCATCACCTTTAACCTTTCTCCCACTCTTTAGGGGTATTTGGGCTATGCCCAGTCTAACTTTTTCATATTGGAAGGGGTTGTTGTAATATGGGATGGGGGATGGAACTAGTTGATGTTCTGGAGAAGCTGGTCCCTCTGTATTTTAGGACTTATCTGGTCCAAGGACCCATCGGGAGGCTGCAGGCTTTGGAAAGTTACCCTTGTGCATAGAACCTTTGAAGAATCTTATATAATGCCCTAGATATTCTTCAGGATTAGCAGGAATGGCCTTTGTTGGGGTTTGGCAAGTTATGATCGGTAGCAATGTCTAACTGAAGCACGTGTAAGAGTGACTTCCAGGGTAGCCTCTCGACTCTATTTGAACTCTCAGTCATGGACACCTTATTTGTTAGATTTCTTTTCCCCCTTTTTGTCAGAATGGCATTGTTTATCCCATGGTGCCAGGGCCAGGCTTATCCCTGGGAGTCATATCCCACGCTACTGGGGAGACTTTCACCCCTGGATGTCATGTCCCATGTCGGGGGGAGGGCAATGATTTCACTTGCAGAGTTGGGCTTAGAAAGAGAGAGAGGCCATAACTGAGCAACAAGAAAGGTCCTCTGGAAGTAATTCTCAGGCATACCTATAGGTAGGCTAAGCTTCTCTGCTACATACCTAAGCATCGCAAGTGCAAGCCCCAAGATCAAGGGCTTGGCCTGTTAATCTGGGTGTCCCTAATGTTTGGCACAGTATCTGGGGTTTCCCCCATGGTAAAGTTCAATAGTTCCATAATTTTTCTCTCATCCCTTAAGGGACATTGCCAATACTTGTTGATTATCTGCTTAGTAAACTCTGGGATGTATTATTTAATGTAATGTACTCATTAAGTTATATAGGATTAAAGGCCCTCATTCTTATTCTGGGCTCCTTGTGTTTGTATTGTTTAAATTCTCTATTCAGACAGGTTAAGTTAGATTGTGTGCTAGAGAAAATGTAGGTTCTAGACATGAATAAAACTTTCTTCCTTTGGTCTCAAAGAGTAGATGAAGTTCTGAAATACAGGCAGTGTCTTCCTTACCCCTGTATTCTGAATTACCTTAATCCCGACCCAACTGGCTTCACTTCCACCTCTAAATAGCAGGCCATACACATACAAAACAGTCCCTCAAAATCCAGAAACAACAATTACCAGTCCAGACTAAATGCGACTGCTATAAGAGCTTACAATATAGGCCCCAGTTTTTTAAATGGGATCATACTATATTTGCTTTTTTGTTTCTGGTTTATTTTGCCTCACCAAATGTCCCACAGGTTCATTCACATCGTTGCACGCCTCACAACCTCTTCCCTTTTTGTAGCAGCACCATTTTCGGTCATATGTTTACACCTTCATTCGCCAATCTAGTTCTCAGTGCATCTTCAGCCATCTCCATCTACAGGGCCTAATGTATAATGTCCAAAGTCAACAGTCCATCAATATGCTCAATTTTAGATAATTTCATTTTTCCCTTAGAGAAAGATAGCCAATAAGTACACTCTCACCAAGTAGAAAATCCAAACGTACCCCTAAGTCTTGTCCCTCCCCCTATTATGTACCCCTGGTGTTGTTGCGATACTGTTGATGTTTTCCTATTAAACATAGCCAATAGCATGCTATACCATGAAATTATGCATTCTTTGTATAAGATTCGTACCTTGGCAGCAGTTCATGCAAGAACTTCTTTATATTTGTAGTGTTAATTGATGGGATACTTGAGTCTACGTACAACCCCTTTCAATCATGTTCACTTTCAATATGGTGATATTACTTACAGACCCACTACTAAACCACCTTCAGTTCTATCTATTCCCTTACAATTAAGTTCAGCCTCGTTAGCAGACTGTTCACCGATCTGTAGGTCCTCTATATTCTGTATTATAAGCCTCTGATTTTACCTTTACCATGGTCATAAAAGTGGAGTCATGCAGTATCTGTGCTTTTGTGTCTGGCTGATTTCACTCAGCATTATGTCCTCACATGCTTCAAGACGTCATTTCTTCTTAATGCTGCATGATATTCCTTCATATGAATATACCACATTTTGTTAATCCACTCGTCTGTTGATGGGCAGTTGGATTATTTCCATCTTTTGATGATTGTGAATAATGCTACTATGAACAATGGTGTGCAAATCTCTGTTTGTGTCACTGCTTTCAGCTCTTCTGGATGTATACCGAGTAGTGCTGTTGCCGGGTCATAGGGCAACTTGATAATTAGTTTTCTGAGGAACCAGCAGACTGTCTTCCATAGCGGCTGTACCATTAAACATTCCCACTAGCAGTGCATACATGTCCCAATTTCTCCACATCCTCCTCAACATTTGTAGTCTCCTATTTGTTTAATAGCAGCCATTCTTATGGGTGTGAGGTGGTATCTCATTCTAATCTTCATCTATATTTCCATTATAGCTAATGAGAATGAGCATCACTTCATGTGCTTTTTAGCCATCTATATTTGCTATTCAGAAAAATGTTTATTCATATCTTTAGCCCATTTTATAATTGGGTTGCTTGTTCTTTTGTTGTTGAGTTGTATGATTGCTTTACATATACAGGATATTAAACCTTTAACTGATGTGTGATTTCCAAAGATTTTCTCCCATTGAGTTGGTTGCCTTTTCAACATTTTGACAAAGTCTTTTAAGGTGCAAAAGCTGCAAAAGCATTTGATTTTGAGGAGTTCCCACTTATTTAGTTTTTCTTTTATAGCTTGTACTTTGGGTATAAAGTTTAGGAAGCTACCTCCTATTACTAGATCTTGAAGATGTTTCCCTACATTTTCTTCTAGGAGCTTTACGGTACTGGTTCTTATATGTAGGTGTTTAATCCACTTTGAGTTAGTTTTTGTGTAGGGTGGAAGGTAAGTGTTCTCTTTCATTCTTTTGGCTATTGATATCCAGTTCTCCCATGCTCATTTATTGAAAAGACTATTTTGTCCCAAGGCAGTGGATTTGGGGGGTGTTCTAATTTGCTAGCTGCTGGAATGCAACACACCAGAGATGGATTGGCTTTTAATAAAAGGGGGTTTATTTTGTTGGTTCTTCAGAGGAAAGGCAGCTAACTTTCCACTGAGGTTCTTTCTTACGTGGAAGGCACAGGATGGTCTCTGCTGGTCTTCTCTCCAGGCCCCTGGGTTCCAACAACTTTCCCCGGGGTAACTTCTTTCTGCATCTCCAAAGGCCTGGGCTGAGCTGCGAGTGCCGAGATGAGGAATGCCGAGCTGCTTAGGCTGTGCTACGTTGTGTTCTCTCATTTAAGCACCAGCCAATTAAGTCAGTCGTCACTCATTGCAGCAGGCACGCCTCCTAGCCGACTGCAGATGTAATTAGCAACAGATGAGGTTCACGTACCGTTGGCTTATGTCCACAGCAACAAGACTAGGTGTGCTCACCTGGCCAAGTTGACAACTGCATCTCACTAACACAGGGGGCTTGGTAAAGATCAGTTGACCATAGATTTGGAGGTCTATTTCTGTATACTGAGTAGTGCTGTTGGTCACTATTTCTATCTTTGTGCCAGTGCCATGCTAGTTTGACCACTGTGGCTTTATAGTAAGTTTTAAAATCAAAGAGTGTTAATCGTCCCACTTTCATTCTTCTTTTTTCAGGAAGCTTTTAGGTATCCAGGGTTGCTTTCCCTTCCAGATGAATTTGGTAACTAGCTTTTCCAAGTCTTCAGAGTAGGTTGTTGGAATTTTAATTGATACTGCATTGAATCTGTAGATCAATTCGAGCAGAATTGACTTCTTAATTACATTTAACGTTCCTATCCATGAGTGTGAAATGTCTTTCTACCTATTTAGATTTTGACCTCTTTTAATAATGTTATATAATTCTCTGTGTACAAGTCCTTTACATCCCTAGTTAAGTTCTTTCCTAGATACTTGATTCTTTTAGTTGCTATTTTGAATGGAATTTTTTCCTTAATTGAGTCCTCGGTTAGGTCATTGCTTGTGTATAGAAACATTCCTGAGTTTTGCACATTAATTTTATAACCTGCCACCTTACTGAATTTGTTTATTAGCTCAAATAACTTTGTTGTAGGTTTCTCAGGATTTTCCAAGTACAGTATCATGTCATATGTAAATAATGAAAGTTTTACTTCTTCCTTTCCAATATGGATGCCTTTTATTTGTTTTTCCTGCCTGGTTGCTCTCGCTAGAACTTTTAGTACAATGTTGAAAAATAGTGGTGACAGAAGGCATCCTTGTCTTGTTCTTGATCTTAGGGAGGAAGCTTTCAGCCTCTCACCATTAAGTATACTGCTAGTTATGGGTTTTTCACATATGCCTTTTATCATGTTGAGGAAGTTACCTTTGATTCCTATCTTTTGAAGGGGTTTTATCAGAAAAGGATGTTGAATTTTGTCGAATCCTTTTTCAGCATCAATCGAGATAATCATATGATTTTTCTCTTTTGATTTGTTAATGTGCTCTATTACATTAACTGATTTTCTTGTGTTGAACCATCCTTGCATTCCTGGTATAAACCCCACTTGGTTGTGGTGTATTATTCTTTTAACGTGCTGTTGGATTCTATTTGTTAATATTTTGTTGAGAATTTTTGCTTCTGAATTCATTAGGGAGATTGGTCTGTGGTTTTCCTTTCTTCTAGCATCTTTACCCGGTTTTGGTATTAAAGTGATGTTAACTTCACAAAATGAGTTAAGTAGTGTTCCTTTTTCCTCAATTTTTTTGAAATGTTTTAAGCAGAATTGGTGTTAGTTCTTTTTGGAAAGTTTGATAAGATTCCTCTGTGAAGCCATCTGTCCTTGGGCTTTTCTTTGTAGGAAGATTTTTGATGAGTGTTTGAATTTCTTTACTTGTGATTAGTTTGTTCAGATCTTCTATTTTCTTCTTGAGTCATTGTAGCTTGTTTGTGTGTCTCCAGGAATTTGTCCATTTCATCTAAGTTGTCTAGTTTGTTGTCGTATAGTTTTTCATATATCCTCTTATGATTTTTCTATTTCTTCAGGGTCTGTGGTAACAACCCCCCTCTCATTTCTGATTTTGTTTATTTGCATCCTCTTTCTTTTTTTCTTTGTCAGTCTTGCTAGTGGTCCATCGATTTTATTGATTTTCTTGAAGAAACATTTTTTGGTTTTACTGATTCTTTCTATTGTTCTTTTGTTCTTCCATTCATTTAACTTTGCTTTAATCTTTGTTATGTCTCTTCTTCTGTTTTCTTTGGAGTTAGTTTGCTGTTCTTTCTCAGGTTCCTCCGGGGAGCAATTAAATCCTTGATGTTTGCTCTTTCTTTTTTAATATAAGCATTTAGGGCAATAAATTTCCCCCTTGGCACAATCTTTGCCACATCCCATAAGTTCGGATGTGTTGTATTCTCATTTTCATTTACCTCCAAATAGCTACTCATTTCTCTAGCAATTTCTTCTTTGACCGACTCATTGTTTAAGAGTATGTTCTTTAATCTCCATATATTTGTAAAAGTTATTGATCTTTGGTGGTTATTGATTTCCAGCTTTACTCCATTATGATCAGAGAATGTGCTTTGAATAATTTCAGTGTTTTTAAATTCAGAAGGGCATGTTTTGTGCCCCAACATATGATCTATCCTGGAGAATGTTTCATAAGCCTTAGAGAAGACTGTATATCCTGGCATTTGGGGGTTTAATGACTTATATATGTCTATTAGGTCTAATTCAGTTTTAAAATTGTTTAAGTTCTCTATTTCCTTATTGATCCTCTGTCTGATTATTCTGTCTTTAGAGGAGAGTGGTGTAGTGAAATCTCTTACTATTATTGTTGAAACATCTTTCACTCCCTTCAGTTTTGCCAATGTTTGTCTCATGTACTTTGGAGCTCCTTGACTGGGAGCATATACATTTATGATTGTTATTTCTTCTTGGTTAATTGTCCCTTTTACTAATATATAGTGTCCTTCTTTGTCTCTTATGATGTCTTTACATTTATAGTCTATTTTGTCTGATATTGGTATAGCTACTCCTGCTTTCTTTTGATCACAGGTTGCGTGGAACATCTTTTTCTATCCTTTCACCTTCAGTCTATTTGTATCCTTGTGTCTAAGATGAGTCTCTTGTAAGCAGCATATAGCTGGATTATATTTCTTAATACATTCTGCCAATCTGTATCTTTTCATTGGTAGGATTAGTCCATTAACTTTCAAAGTTATTACTGTAAATGCATTTCTTGAATCCACCATCTTAGCATTTGAATTATATTTGTCAGATCTGTATGCTCTTTTCCCTTTTTTCTTTGTGTTATTTAAATTACCCTTAATGACACTCTTCAATTCTGAGCCCTCCTCCAGATCTCCCTCTCGGCTGGCAGAACTCCCTTTAGTATTTCTTGTAGAGCTGGTCTCTTGTTGACGTAGTCTCTCAACCTTTGTTTGTCTGTGAAAATTTTAATGTCTCCCTCAGTTTTGAAGGACAGTTTGCCTAGGTACACAATTCTTGACTGGAAGTCTTTCTGTTTCAGGATCTTAAATATATCATACCATTGCCTTCTCGCCTCCATAGTGCCTGTTGAGTAGACTGAACTCAGTCTTATGTGGTTTCTCTTGTATGTAGTAGATTATTTTTCTCTTGCTGCTTTCAGGATTTTCTGCTTCTCTTCAGCATTTGACAGGTTGATTAGTAAGTGTCTTGAGGTAGGCCTATTTGGACTTATTCTATTTGGAGTTCATTGGGCTTCTTTGATTTGCATATTTATGTCTTTTATAAAGTTTGGGAAGTTTTCCCCCATTATATCCTCCAGTAATCTTCCTAGCCCTTTCCTATTCTCATCTTCTGGGACATAGATGATTCTTGTATTTGTGTGCTTTGGTTTATCCATCGTTTCCCTGAGATCCAATTCATTTTTTTCCATCTTTTCTGCCATTTGCTGTCTTGAGTGTTCAAAATCAGTTGTCCTGGGCGGCTGCCGTGGCTCAGCAGGTAGAGCTCTGACCTGCCGTGCTGGAGGTCTGGAGTTCGATCCCTGGTGCCTCCTGCCCATATGCAAATTAAAAAAAAAAAAATCAGTTGTCCTGTCTTCTAGTTCACTTGTTCTTTCTTCTGCCTCTTCAAATCTGTGTTATGTGTCTCTAGTATATTTTTGATTTGGTCTACAGTATCTTTAATCTCTGTGATATCTGCTATTTTCCTGTTTATCCTTTCCAATTCCTCTTTATGCTCTTCTGGTGTCTTTTTGATCTCCTTGTCCTGGTCTGAATCTGTGGTGGACCCCAGAAAAGCCATGCCCTTTGATCCTCATTCAATATTGCTGGGTGGGAGCATTTTGATTGTTTCTATGAAGATGTGACCCACCCAAATGTGGGTGGTAACTTTTGATTAGATGATTTCCATGGAGGTGTGCCTCCACCCACCGAAGGTGGATTTGCTAGCTGGAATCCTTAAAAGAGGAAACATTTTGGAGAGAGTCCTTTTTGGTAGAGCCACGAGAGAGCCAGCAATGCTGCCATGTGCGCCGTGTCCCCTTCCAGCTGACAGAGAAACATTGAACGTCATCGGCCTTCTTGAACCAAGGTATGTTTCCCCGGATTCCTTAAATTGGACATTTCTAGACTTGCTTTAATTGGGACATTTTCTTGGCCTTAGAACTGTAAAATAGCAATTCGTTAAATTCCCCCTTTTAAAAGCCATTCCGTTTCTGGTATATTGCATTCTGGCAGACAGCAAACTAGAACACTCCTTTATGTCATTAGCCATCCCACTGATTTTATTTAGTAAAGTTGTATGAACGTCTTTGATTAGTTGTTTCAAAGTCTGTGTCTCCTCCAGTGTTTAAACTTGGTCATTAGACTGGACTGTGTCTATTGGCATCTTCATATGGTTAGTGATCTTCTGTTGTCTTCATGGCATGTAAATATCTTGATAGGGTTGCTTTGGATATTGATTTCCTTCAGTAGTCTAAGGCTTTGTATTTGTAGGATGGATGTGGAGCAGGATGCAGGGCACAGCAGTACAGTGACGGGTTGCGGTGCAGGTATGTACACAGGTGGGGAACTCTGCACTTGTCTTACTTGTCCCTGACTCCCTGTCCGTGCACTCCTGACGGCTCCGGGTCTCCATCTGGAAATGGACTTGCTAGGCTGTTTGTGCTAGTTGGCCATTTGCTGGTTCTCTGCATCTCATTTTTTCTGCCTTTTCAACCAGGGCCTCCCTATGTGGTATAGAAGACCCTCCCAGGTCACTTACACCCCAGAATTGCTCTCCTGGTCTTTTTTCTGTCCTTTCTCTAGCTAGAGGTGAACTCGGCCGATCCTATTCCGCCATCTTCCCAGAAGTCCCTTAGCTCACACTTTCTAACATTTTATTTTCTGGATCATGGTTTCTCAGTCAAGGAGCACATTAACATTTGGGGCAGTATTTTTTTGTTGTAGGAGATGTCTGGCGCACTGTGGAATGTTTAGCAGCATCCTTAAAAACTATCCACTAGATGCCAGCAGCATGCCCCGAGTTGTGAGAACCAAAAATATCTGCAGACATTGCCACTGTCCCCTGGGGACCAAGCCACTGTTCTAAAACATTCTCCAGACCCTTCCTTCTTTCATTTATTCACTCATCAGATAAACACCTTAACTGCTCTAAAGCTGTTTCCTGATCCATGAAATTGAAATAGTGATACTTACCTTAGAGGCTGCAGAGATCTGGGGAAAAGTGGGTGATGTACTTAGCATTGTCCTTGGCACATGGCAGGTGCTTTGTAAACTAGTTGGTTTATTCGATGCTCTCTAGGTACTGGGGGAGGGACAAGGCCTCTGCCCCCAGAATCTCAGGCCCAAGGAGGTGCACATGCAAATAAACACTTACATGCATAGAAGTAGTAGGTATAACTAATCAGGTTGGATGCAAAATAAGGCAGGACCTCAGAGGAGGGGGGAAGGGAGCTGGAGGTAAGAGTTGGGGTGGCCAGAGGTCAGGAAAGGTTCTTAAAAGAGATGATGTTTGAGCTGCACCTTGAGGAAGGTGGAGTTTGCCAGGCAGGATAGGGCATTCCTACCAGGGCAGAGAGGCAGGAAAGTGTGGAAACTTCTGAGAGCACCAAGGAATTTGGTTAATCTGTGCTCTTGGGGCCAAGGGTGGGGCAGCAATAGAGAGTTGGACCCAACCAAGGGTTGGCATGGGATGTAAGGAGAGCCCTGAAGATTAGAAGTGGGATTTTGTACTTTGTCTTAAAGCAGAATGAAGCTGAGGTCTGTGCAGTGAGTGGTGGCGCTCATCTGCAGAACTTTGGGGATCCTCAGCTGTTCCTGGAATCAAAAAGACCTCAGCGTGAGTTCACCCAGGTGCCAGACGGTCCCGCTTAAGCAGGTCTCTTCTAACTTATTTTGCTTTTGGGTTATGAGACAGAAGCACAGACAGTGAAAGGCTTTTTGCACTCACACAAAAGAGGAAAGACCTCTAATGACAGACTGAATGCCAGCCTGAGTCCAGACTTCCCCCTCTTGACCAGTGGTTACTGAGGCCTTTTTCTGTGAAGGCCTGGGGAGTAAATTTAGACTCTGCTGGCCAGAGGGTCTCCCATGCAACTGCTCACATCTGCTGCATTCCTCCAAAGCAGCCCTGGGTCCTACATAAATGAGTGGCCATGGCCGTGTGCTGATAGAACTTTATTTTCAAAAACGAGAAGCAGGGCCAGATTTGGCCCTGGGGGCTGTTGTTTGCCAACCCCCGCTCTTGACCACTCTGTTCTATTTCCTGCCTAGAGTCACTTTAAAAAAAAGTACTTATTTTTTCTGAGATTCACATACCGTAAGATTCACCTTTTTAAAGTGAACAGTTGGACCGTTTTCAGTGTAGTCATGAGAGTTGCGCAACCATCACCGCGGTCTAATTTTAGAACATGTTCATCACCCTCCAAAGAAACCCCAGGCCCATTAGGCATCGCTTCCCATCACTACTGCTGGCAACCACGGATCTGCGTTCTGTCCCTGTCCTAGACATTTTACATACCGTGTGTGGCCTTTTCACATATCTCAGGATGTCCCCTCCTCACCTTTCTTCATACTGTACCTTTCCCTCCATGACCTCTGTTTTTAGTAGCCCTGGCTCTGTGTCTTCAGGTATCCCCTCTTCCAGGAAGCCCTCCCTTATTACCTGTGTGAAGTTTGTTCCTCCATCCTCTCACGTCCCCCAGCTGCTCCCTGCCCCGTCCCCAGATTATGGAGCAATCTCTAATTGGTACTGTGAAGTCCAGTACTTGGAGAGCAGAACTTATGTTTTTTGTTCTTCTGCCGTCTTCTGCATTTGACTTTGGACTTTGGATCCAGCAGGCATCCAGCAAATGTTTGTTAAATTCAATTGTGTAATTTCTTTTTCACCTGTTGCCCTCCTGGGACCAGGATGGGGGAAGATGTAGCCTCTAAAGACTGTATCACTGGGTTTTCCTGGATAATATTTCTGGTCCATATTAGCACTCAGCTGTGATGCTTCAATCTGTTGCACATGGTATGTGCTAATAACTTTTGAATGGAAACAGTAAACATTTTGCAGAGGTTTTGTTTGTTTTTTGTTTTAACATTTTGCTCCCCCCTCCTCCCAAACCTGCCAATTCCTCCTCGCACATGTCAGTCTTGGAGACTATTTTGCCCTGAGAAGTGCCTCTTCCTCATTCCCCCTTCCCAGCGGGGTCAGAGCTGGGGTCACAATGAATGAGGCACTCTGTGGCCTCCTGTGGGGTTTTTTTTTTTTTTTTGGTCCAGCAGGAGTCAGTCTCCCTTTCCTCTCCCCAGGACCAGCTTCACCCTCAGAAGGGTCCAGTGCTTGGTTTCAGGCCATGCTGCAATTCTATTTTTTTTTTAATATATATTTTTACTGACAAATTTTCACACACATACAGCCCATACATGCAATCAGCAGCTCACAATATCATCAATAACATCACAGTTGTGTATTCTTCGCCATAATCATTTTTAGAACACTATGTGCTGCTGTTCTTAATACTTTATCTTTGAGCCTGCGTTTTGTATGTGAAGTCCCGTGGGATGGTGGAGCATGCAGCAGGGAAAGGGAGCCTTAGCTCCTGGCCTCATGGGTTTGGCTTCTCGGCCACCTGCTGTCTGCCCTCTGGTGCCCTGGGTCATGCCTGGCCTCCCCTCTCTGCCCCTGCCCTGTAATATCTGCCACCCTCCATCCCTGGTCGGGGGTCTGGGTAGGGAGGGTCAGACATGTATGTCCCAGTGTCTTGGGGCAGAGTGTGGTGGTGGCCGGTGGGCAGCCAAGGGAGGCTTCGTGTCTTGGCGATGGTGACTCTCTCTTTCACCCTGATCCAGGAAGGGCCGGCAGTCAGACACCGTCAGGGGTCGCCCATTTGCCGAAGGGTGGGTCTGCAGGCTGTGAGAAAAGGAGATGCCAGGCTCGACTTTTCCAGAGCCCTCCCTGGTACATCTGTTCATTGGCTGGCGGGAGCTGCAGGCCTGAGCGTGACTATCCTGCAGGGCAGGATCCCTGGGTGCTCTGAGGGGTCTGTGCTCACTCTGTGCCCCAACATGGGAGGTATACCCCCTCTCCATGCCTGGGACCCTCCTCTTCCTCCTTCCAACCTGTCTGAGTCTGCCTTGCCTTCTGGTGCTTCCCCTGCCCTTTTGAGCAGGTACCCCACATTTTCATTTGCAGTTATGCAGCTAGTCCCATTGGTCCATCTTCCCAGGCTAGCGACACTTCTGGAGGACCCAAGGTCACTCTATACCCCCCCTTTTTTTTTTAAGTATTTTTATTGACTAAACAACATACAAACACAAACGTTCTTAACATACAAACATTCTGTATACATGGTATACAATCAGTGGCTCACCATGTCATCACATGGTTGTATATTTGTCACAATGTTCATTTTTTAGAACATTCATTCTCTGCTCGTGGAACAGACACACTTTCTCCTATACTGTTACTTTTGAGCACAACGGACTTGTAGGAGCCTCTGGACATGAGTTCAAAGATGGGTAAGCGAAGATGTTGGAAAAGAAGGTGCCATGTGTAGCACCTGAAATGCAGGAGGAAGTTATCTCCTATTGCCCTTTTCCTTTTTCTTTTTTCTGCATGCTGTATGGTAGGGGTCACATTTCATTCTTTTTCCATATGACTGTCCTGTTACTGCAACACCATTTGTTGAATTTTTTTTTTTTTAGTTGGAATGAAGGGTGCATGGGCCGGGAATCAAACCTGGGTCTTCCGCATGGCAGGCAAGACTTCTCCTGCTGAACTACCCTTGCACCCGCTACGCTTTTCCATTTTTAAGGATGCTTTAGCAGGGCTCCCTCAGCTCCCGTGTCCTCATGGGTGGGAGGAATACAATTAGCAGAATATGCTCCCGGGTCGCTGGCTGCTCGGTACCAGGTACTGGACCTGGTGCTTTCTCCATCAGATCTTCTCAACAACTCAATAAATGGACGTTTTCATTCCCAGTTTATTGAGGTGAAAAGTGATGCTTGAAGATGGCGTGGGTTAATATTTGTGGTGGAAACACCAGGATAACAGCACATGGAATAAGCTCAGTGCACTTTGGCGGGATTTGTGAATTGGAATTGGACTGCCTAATAAACCTTTGTGTTTAGTTTCTGGTCATTATTTCACAATCTAATGTGCTAAGAGGAAAATCCATTCTTATCTGAATTGAGCATATTATAAAGTCAACATGCTTGGCTCTGCCACCAGAAGAAGGAAATTAGGGCTGCCTTTTCTTTACATTCATCAGATTTTAGTTCAGTGTAAGAAAGTTTGCTGGTGAGGATTGTTGAAGAATGGGCTGTGTTGGGAGGTAGTGAGCTCCTTGTCACTAAGGCATACAAGAAGAGTCTCACCCCTTTGATGTGAATGTTGCAGGATGTCATATTTTAGGGTTGGACTGAACAACTTCTAAGTTTCCTACAGCCAGTGAAGTGTGCTTTGCTGGTGCGTGGTTTAGTATCTACCTGATGGCTCTGAATTTAGGAAGAGAAAGCAAATTGTAAAATGCTTTGAGGTTTGAGAAGCCACAGACCTTTTGTCTGCTCAGTGTCATTTACGTACCTACTGTGTGTCAGACATGGGCTGAGACACCCCTGAGGACAGAGGACAGAGAGATGTATGGTCCCTGCCCTCTGGACTTCCATTTAGTTAACAAATACTTAAACAGTTGAGTGTGGTATGTGCTTGGGGGGAAACACAGAGGTGCTGAGAACTCTGCGCCTGCCCAGCCTTCTATCTCCCTTGGTTTCAGGAATTCTGATGCATTTCTGCCCTCCCCTCTGCTTTTCCAGGGAACACATTTAGCACCCTGGCTGGACTGGTCTTCGATTGGATGATCGTGAAGGATACGGAAGCAGACGGGTTCTCAGACTCCCACAATGCACTGCGGTAAGAGGCAGCCTCTGCTCAGCTCTGGCCGTTTAATGGAAGGAAACAGAAAGTGGACGCCAGCTGGCACCGCATGGGCCAGGGGTTTTCATTGTCAAGTAGGGCCTAGGATAATTCCCTGGACACCGACTGACACTCCACGGGACTGTTAGGTTTCATCTCACATTCTATGAGAGACTGTGATGGAGGCTTGGGATGTCCAGCTACAGAAGAGAAAGCCCGAGGGGCCACAGAGCTGTCTCAGAGAGCTGGAAGGCTGTCAGGAGGTGTTAGGAGACGTGTGTGTGTGGCCTTGGAAGGCAGTCCTTTCACTGGGGGTAAGTTAAAGGTGAGACAGACCGACTGGAAGGATGCTCAAACATGACAGCCTTGTGCAGGTGGAATGGGCTGAATTCCCCAGCGTTCAGGCATCAAAGAGACTTGTTAGGAGAAGGACACTGAAGGTATCTTGAGTCACTTAATCTTCCCAACAGCCACGTGGGCTGTTGAAGCCACTGTCTTCCCCATTTTCCATACGTGGAAACTGAGACCCAGAAAGAGAAAGCCACTTGCCCAGGGTTGTAAGGATTCAAACTGATATCTCTGTCTGGTATGATAGCCACTATCCCCAATGGCTATCTGAATTTCAATTAGATACAGTAAAAACAATCGACTACACTAGCTACAGCTCAGGTGCTCATTAGCCACACGGTTAGCAGCTGTGCATTGAGCAGTGCAGACATGGTGCATTTTCATCACTACAGGGAGTCCCACCAGGCAGTGGTGGTGTAGAGCCAAGGGCTGAGCTCTTAGCCCCTATTCTACTGCATCACCTCTTTTCTTTCTTAAGTGATCTTTAAAAAGAGTATAGTCGTTTTTTGGGAAGAAGTCTTAATCTTTTTATTTTTTGTCAATTTTAAACCTTCAGAAGAGTTGCAAGTATAGAAAATGTCCTCCCTCGACCATGGGAGAGCGAGTTGCCCAGATGCTACCTCCTCCTCCCCAGTTATTTCAGCATGGATTTACTAGCATTGAGGAGATTTTCCTGCATAACCACAACTCAGTCATCCAAATTAGGAAATTAGCGTCAATATCTACAGTCATCTCATCCTCAGGCCTCATTCAGATTTTGCCAGTTGCCCCAGTTACATCCTTTGTAGCACAGACAACCCAACTGGAGTCACGCTTTGCATAGTGTCATGTCTGTTTAGTCTCCTTTGGACTGGGGCAGGTGCTTGGTTGGTCTTGGACTTTCATGGCCTTGTCACCTGTGAAGGTGACATCCAGTTATTTTATTGAATGCCCTTCATTTGGGGCTTATCTGATGATTCCTCCTGACTAGGTCCAGAGCATTGCATCTCTGGCAGGAATATCACAGATGTGCCTGTATCCTCCTTGCATCATTCCAGGGGGCCACGGTACCAATTGGTCTGTTACAGAGACAGTTCGCAGTGATCACGTGGGTGAGGTGGTGTCTCCCAGCACTCCCCACTATGATATCACATTCTTCCCCTTTGCAGTTAGTAAGTATTTTTGCAGGGAGGTACAAGTCTGCATGGGCACGGGAACATGGGATGCTCCAATTGCAGCCCTCTCTTGGGGCTCAGCACATGACTGAGCAGATATCTCTCTTACCTTGACCTTTGTGCATGGAAGGGCTGAGTGGCAGCGCCTAATAACCAGAGACCAGCTCAGCCTGGCTACCCTAATGGACAGCAGAGTCAGAGCAGTAATCAGAATAGTCTGAGTTGCAGAGACCTATGGCATTGGCTTGTTGACCATGGGGCACCTAGTAGACATGGACAGTCTCCTAAATTCCTACTTGCTCTGTATGACCAGAAGCATTCCAGGTCGAATGAACCGAAGTCCACCTTGAATCTCCAAGACAGAGTCGTGGTCCCTCTATTGAGTCCAGACTCGAGCCAGTTTACAGACCTAGAACCCTTTGAATGAAGGGAAGACTGGGTCCCTTTGAAAAAGGACCCTGTTACACTGCCAAAAATTTATGCTGTTAATTTTTCTCCCAGCCTTCTCCAAAAGGACCTATGGCCTTTTACCAGGGTGACTGTGCATCAGGGAAAGGACATGCTCAGACTTTTCGGGGATTACAGAATACTAGTTCCTGGAGAACCCTGCCTGATAGAGATTTCTGGGGTCAGAGCTCATTTGTGGGTTGGGACCATCATCCCCTAACTGTCTCCTGGACCACCTCTGCAATTTCTAATATTTGATAAAGCAAAGAACATGGGCTTTAAATTTAAAGAGGCCTGGATTCCAAACATCATCACATCCCTTCTTGCTTGTGGCCTTAGTTGAGGAACTTCAGGCATCAGTTTCCTCTTCCCACTTCGAGGGCTACTGTGCAGGTTAGCAGAAGGGTCCTGTCCCCTGGGGCTGGCACATCCCAGACGCCCAGAGATGCCTGCTTCCCAGCCCCCATTCTCTGCCACGGGCAGGTGCCCCGAACTTCGGAGCAGCCCCATATGTGAGCCAAATATTACCAAAATCCAAGACGCCAGGGCATGCTAGAACCAGATTGCCCTGAATTTTCGTTATAATCAGCATGTGACACTTAGTAAAACTGGGCAGGGAAATACAGCGTGGTGTGTGTAGCTCAGTGCCTGGCCGATCTCCGGGACAACGAAAGTGTGTCCAACAAGCAGATTGCTCTTGTTCAGGGAGAACAGTGAGATTATTTGCAAATCGCAGGCTGCAAATTACTGGCACGGCCCTGGCCGCCTCTGTGGTCTTGGGCCGGCCTCTTAATTTCTGTGGGCCTCCCTTTTCCCATCTGCGAAGTGGAGGCGCCTGCTCTGAGTGGGTGGTCCTCAAATTTCAGGATATTTCCCAGTCACTGGTGGATTCTGATAAAATGTAGATTCCCAGGCTTTGTGTAGACAGAGGCTTGGGCCAGGGGCCAAGAAGTGATTTTAACAAGGGCGCTGGCTATTCTGATGCAGGAAGTTTGTGGGATGTATTTCTAAGCAGCACTCCTGAGGGGCGCGCCTGAATGCCTGGCCTGGAGCGGGAGGTGCTGCAGACGGTGGGCGTGTAAGCCATAGTCGGGTCTGATGGGTGACTTGGTGACACGCTCCTCTCCCAGGATCCTCACTTTCCTGGAGTCCACGTACATCCCTCCCTCCTACATCTCAGAGATGGAGAAGGTGGCCAAGCAGGGGGACACCGTCCT
>PVIY010036677.1:15044-25370 GCA_004026745.1 Myrmecophaga tridactyla | reverse complement strand
ACCCCCCTGGCCCACACACTTGTACAGCCTTGCCCCACCCTCCAGCACAAGCGCCCTGCTCCCACACAGTCCACACCCTGTGCACACACTCCACCACCCCAGCCCTGTGTACCTACATCAGGGCCCCACCCACTGTTGACCCTTTGCCTGCAATCACCACGACCTGCAACCAGCCCTTGCACACACCCACATTCGCATCTTGGCCCCCTGAACCCCCTCCCTCTGTGCAAGAACGCACCCGTGGCCTGCCCTCCTGCCCCGACCTCTGTGCCCCATACCCCACACCCTGATACCCACAACCCCCCACGCTCCACAAGCTCACCCACATACTGCTTTTGCACACCAGTCCCCTTACCTCCATGCAGCACCCCATCTGCCTCTCACCACTCCGTACTTCTTGTGTCCCCCACACTGCTCCTAGCTCCTGCGCTCCAAGGCCTGCCGGAGCTGTGCTTCGCCCCCACAGTCCCAGCACCACACCTCCAAAATCCTGTGCCCCACACCCCATGCTCACAGGCACCAGCGTAGATTATACACTTTGGATGATTACATGGTTGTGAATATATAATATAAATAAATAAAATTGCATTAAAATTAAAAAATAAATCCCTCCCTCTAAAAAAATGGGGGGGGGGGATATTGACTTACCTGTAGGAGCAGGACTTGATTTCTTTTCTGACTCTACTGTAATTTTGGCAAGCCACATGACTCTTTGGGCCTACCTACCTTTTCCTGAAAATGAATGTATTCTGGTTCTCATTGGGAACGATTTTTTCTTCCACCCCAAGGGCATTTGGAAATTTGTGGAGCATTTTGTGGTTGTCACAAAAAATATGGGGACGAGGGATGCTAAAAATAAGGGGTTACAGGGATGCCCTCTCATGTGCGAGATAGCCCCTACAGTAGAACAAAGGATTGCCCCAACAGTAGTCCCACTGTGAAACTAAACTAGATTATCTCTCAAGTTCTTTCTATTGTGACATTTCATAATATTCTTTTATAGCAACTGTTTTTGATAAATGGGATAATTAGATACTGTAAGTCACATGACACAAGCATGTTTATCAAAGCAAAGAATCACAGAATAAAGAATTTGCTTTGGATGGTTGGCATGAAGTGACCAGGACAAGTATAAGAGTGTGTGAGATAGACATTTTACTGAACAAAGTTCCTAAAGAAATTTCAGTATGGAAAGTAAAGGCAATGCACATTTCATGAGCACAGGTGTAGATACATTTACATGGGCTATCCTACTCAATCCACATAGCATCCCTTTCTCATATGTTCTATTTTCCCCATTTTACAGGTGCTGGAATCTACCCACAGCTCCAGGGATTTTTTTTTTTTTTTAATGATCAGAATAAAATTTAAATGGTGAGTGTGTTTCTGAAATTATAGAAAAGAAGCATAACATAGAGAATACATGAAAATACTACACCTTGTCCTCAGAGTCCCTCCTAATCTGCCTTTAAGTCCTGTGGTCCAGTGTACCCTGCTCCCATGACCACCACCACCATCACAGGAAGTTTCTCAACATCTCCACTTATCAGCATCCAGGCCTAACTGACATGAGGCCACAAAGAGAAGAGGAAGTTCTTCATTCATATCAGGCTAAGGCCTATCTTGTTTGTTCCAATCTCCTTCTTCAGGGTTGACCTATTTCCAGATGACTGGCATCTGGACTTTCCATTCCTTTTAGGGGAAATTCCAGCTCCTCCCAGAGGAGTGTAGCATTGTTCTTTAGCCCCAAAGATGTCAGAACATATTTCTATACAAGTCCATTTGTCACATGGATTATTCAATCTGTAATAATGCCACATGGGGTCAGCCGCAATCCTACCCAGAGTCCTCTACTCCAAGCTGGAGCTTGTTTCTTGGCATGGTCTCTTCTCCAGCCATAAGGAAAGAAAAAATTGTGACCTGTCTGTGTTTCCAGATTCTTCAGGGTCTTCCAAGGAGGTTCCCTATGCCATGCTTTACTCAGTTTCAGAATACCAGTTAACTAGGATTGCTGAGTTTCAGCTGACTGAATGAGACTGCATATGGAGTTGCAAAAATATTTAAGAGACATGCTTTGGCACTTGAGTTATTTTATTTCTGCTCAAAGGTGTAGTCTGCAGAACCAATGTGCCATTTCACCACTGTATTCCAGTGCTGCCTGGGCAGCATATGGAGTACTGCCCTAGCAGATGCTCTCCAGGATCTGTTGAGGGCACCAAATTCAGAACCATGGGTGAGTGTGAGAAATGACTGTCAAAAGCCCTGACTCACACAGGACATTTGAATGGAGACACAGACACAGAGGGAAAAAAATGCTTCTTACTGAACATCTTATCCCCACTGAAGGCACAGAAATTTAGATGCATATTGTTTAAAGTGCAGAGAAGGGAGATCCTAAAAAGTTTCTATCAAGTAAGGAGGCACACATTTAAAGTTTGTGTCACACCTATATTATGACTGTTTTTATTAGAGGAATGGGTTTACAGAACAATCATGCATAAAATACAAGATTCTCATGTTCTACCCTATTATTAACACCTTGCTTTGGTCTGGTATATTTGTTAGAATTGATGAAAGAACATTTTTATAATTGAACTATTAACTATAGGCCATTGTTTAATTTAGGGTTCACTGTGTTGTGCAGTTCCATGGATGTCTTTTCAATTTTTATTCTAGTAACATATATATACAACCTAAAATTTTCCCTTTCAACCGCAATGAAATACATAGTTCAGTGCTGTTGATTACATTCACAATGTTGTGCTACCATCAACATTCATTACCAAAATTTCCCATTGTCCCAAATAGAAGCTCTGTCCATTTTAAGCTTTAATTCCCTATTCGCTCCCCCAACCCACTCCATCCCCTGGTAACTTACATTCTAGATTCTGACTCTATGAGTTTACTTATTATAATTATTTCATATCAGTCAGATAATACCATGTATGTTCTTTTGTGTCTGGCGTATTTCACTTAACACGATGTCATCTAGGTTCACCCATTTTGTTGCATGTATCAGGACTTGATTCCTTTTTTTTTATTTTTTTAGGACTTGATTCCTTTTAACAGCTAAATAAAATTCTATTGCGTGTATGTATATATATGTGTGTATATATATATTTTTATTCACTCATTCATCAGTTAATGGACACTTGGGCTGCTTCAATCTTTTGGCAATTGTGAATAATGCTGCCATTAACACCAACTATGCAAATATCTGATTGAGTCTCTGCTTTCACTTCTTAGGGGTATATACCTAGAAGTTAGATTGCCAGGTTATATGTTAAATCAATGCTTAGCTTTCTAAGGAACTGCCACAGTGTGTTCCACAGAGGGTGCGCCATTGTACATTCCCACCAGCAATGAATGAGTGTTCCTATTTCTCCACATCCTCTCAAACACTTGTAACTGTCCATTTTTTTTTAATACTAGCCATTACAAAGGATGTAAAATGGTATATCATTGTGGTTTTGATTTGCATTACTCTAATGGATAAGGATGTTGAGCATCTTTTCATGTACTCTTTGGCCATTTATATATCTTATTTGGTGAAATATCTATTCAAGCCTTTTGCATATTTTAGAATTAGGTTGTCTGTCTTATTGTTGAATTGAAGGATTTCTTTCTATATTCTGGAAATTACACATTTTTCAGTTATGTGGTTTCCAAATATTTTCTCCCATTGTATAGTTTGTCATTTTACTTTCATGATAAATCCTTTGAAGCACGAAAGTATTTAATTTTTATGAGGCTTCATTTATCTATATTTTCTTTTGTCTCTTGCATTGTGGGTGTAAGGTCTAAGGAACTATGACCTAACACAAGGTCCTAAATATGCTCCACAAAGTTTTCTTCCAGGAGTTTTATAGTTCTGGCTCTTATATTTAGGTCTATGATCGTTTTGAGTTGATTTTTATATATAGTGTTAAGTAAGGGTCTTCCTTCATTCTCTTAAAATGGAGATCCAGTTTTCCCAGCACCATTTCTTGAAGAGATTATTCTTTCCCCATTTAGTGGTCTTTGCCCCTTGTCAAAAACCAGTTGGCCATAAATTTAAGGGTTGATTTCTGAGCTCTCAATTCAATTTCAGTGGTCTATATGTCTGTCCTTGTGCCAGTGCCATGCTGTGTTGATTGTTATGGCTTTATAATAAGTTTTAAGATTGGGAAGTGGGAGTCTTTGTGCTGGTTTGGAGCTGTTATGTATCCCAGAAATCCATCCCTGTGGGGGACAGACCTATTGTGGGTGGGTCCTTTTGGTTCAACTGGGTTTTAACCCTATAGTGGAGTCCTTTATGAGAGCTCAGGGAGAGAAAATGCCCAGAGATATTTGGAGATAGCCACTGAAACCAGAACCTGGAAGAGAAGGACCAGCAGATGTCATTGTGTACCTTCCCATGTGACAGAGCAACTCCAAAGCCAGTAGCCTTTCCTAGAGATGGTATCTTCCTGTTGGACATTTTCATGGCCTTAGAACTGTAAATTTGTTAACTAATAAATTTCCATCAAAAAAGGCAACCCATTTCCGGTATATTACATTCCAGCAGCTTTAGCAAACTGAAACAATCCTCCAATTTCATTCTTCTTTTTTCAAAATGACTTTGGCTATTTGGAGCCCTTAACCCTCCACATGAATTTGATGATTGGCTTTTCCATTTCTGACAAGAAGGTTATTGAAATTATTATTGGGATTACATTGAATCTGCAAATCACTTTGGGAAGAACTGACATCTTAACAATATTTAGTCTTTTAATTCATGAACACAGAATGTCCTTCCATTTATTTAGGTTTACTTTGATTTCTTTTATCAATGTTTTGTAGTTTTCTATGTTCAAGAAACATCACTGATTTTGGGGTATTGACCTTGTTGCCCCACCACTTTGGCGAATTCATTTATTAGCTCTAGGATCTTTGTTGTGGATTTTTTTCAGGATTTTCTGTATATAGAATCATGTCATCTGCAAATAAGAAAAGTTTTCTTCTTTCCTTCCTTTTTGGATGCGTTTTATTTCTTTTTCTTGTCTAATTGCTTTGGCTAGATCTTCCTGTACAATGTTAAATAATAATGGTGACAGTGGACATATTTGTCTTATTCCTGATCTTGAAGGGAAAGCTTTCAATTTTTCACCATTAAGTATGTTATCTGAGGGTATTTCATTTGTGCTCTTTATCATGTTGAGGACGTTTCCTTCTATGCCTAGTTTTCTAAGTGCTTTTATCAAGAAGTGGTGCTGGATTTTGTCAAGTGCCTTTTCTGCATCCATTGAGATGATCATGTTTTATTTTTTTTCTTTCATTATGTTAATGTCATCTATTACATTAATTGATTTTCTTATGTGGAACCACTCTTGTATACCTGGGATAAATCTCACTTAATCAAGGTGTGTAATTCTTTGAATATGCTGTTGGATTCAGTTTGCTAATATTTCATTGAAGATTTCTGCATCTATATTCATAAGAGATATTGGTCTGCAGTTTTCTTTTCTTGTGGTATCCTTCTCTGGCTTTGGTAGTAGGTGATGTTGGCATGATAGAATGAGTTAGGGAATTTTCCCTCCTCTTCAATTTTTTGGAAGAGTTTGAACAGGACTGGTGTTAATTCTTCTTGGAACGTTTGGCAAAATTCCTCCGTGATGCCATCTGGACCTGGGCTTTTCTTTGTTGGGAGATTTTTGATTCTTAATTCAAGCTCTTTACTAGTTATTGATTTGCTGAGATTGTCTACTTCATCTTGAGTCGTTGTGAGTAGTTTCTCTGTTTCTAGGAATTCGTTCATTTCTTCTAGGTTATCTAATTTATTGGTGTACAACTGTTAATAGTATCCTTTACAGTCCTTTTTATTTCAGTGGGGTTGAAGTAATGTCTCCTTTTCATTTCTAATTTTAATCATTTGTGTCTTCTATCTTTCTTTGTTCAACAGTTTAAGATTTGTCAATTTTATTTATTGATTCTTATTTATTGATTGATTCTTTTCAAAGAATCAACTTTAAGTTTTGCTAATCCTCTAATTTTTTTTTATTCTCTACTTCATTTACCTCCACTCTAATCTTTACTATTTCCTTCCTTCTGCTTGCTTTGGGTTTAGTTGCTCTTCTTTTTCTAGTTCTTCCCTTTTGAGTTTAGGTCTCTTACTTGAAATCTTTCTTCTTTTTTAATATAAGCTCTTAGAGCTATACATTTCCCTCTCAGTCCTGCCTTTGCTACAACCTATAAGTTTTGGAATGCTGTAATTTCATTTTCATTTGCCTCAAGATATTTCCTAATTTCCCTCATGATTTCCTCTTTAACCTATTGGCTGTTCAAGAGTACATTGTTTAATATCCACATATTTATGAATGTTCCATTTCTCCCTGTTATTGATTTCTAGCTCCATTCCATTGTGGTTGGAGAAGATACATTTATGATTTTAGTATTTTTGAATACACTAAAACTTTTCTGACCTAACATATGGTCTATCCTAGAGAATGAACCCTGTGTACTAAAGAAGCATTAGGGTGCAGTAGGGTGAAGTGTTTTATATATGTCTGTTAGGTCTAACTGGTTTATGGATTTACTCACATATATTTTCTTATTTATCTTCTGCCTAGATGTTCTATCCATTATTGAAAGTGGTATATTGAAATCTCCTACTGGTAATGTAGAAACATATGTCTCCCTTCAAATCTGCCAATATCTGCTTCAACATTTAGGGTTCTGCCATTAGATAAATATATATATTTATATTCAGGTCTTCTTATTGAATTGACCCCTTGATGAATATATAATCACTTTCTTGGTCCCTTATAACACTTTTTACTTAGTCTATTTTATCTGATATTAACATAGCTAGGTTCTTTTGGTTTCTATTTGCTCTCCTTTGGCTACTACTCACATGGTATATTTTTTTCTGTCCTTTCACTCTCAACCTACTTCTGTCTTTGAATTTAAGGTGAGTCTTTTGTAAACAACATATAGTTGGGACATGCTTTTTATCCATTCTGCCTACCTCTGCCTTTTGATTGAAGAGTTTAACCCATTTATATTTAAAGTAAATACTGAGAATGCAGGATTTTGTTCTGCCATTTTTCTATTTAGTCTTTGTGAGTCTTGTACCTTTTTGTCTCTTAATTCTTTTGTTAATGCCTACTTTCATACTTATATGCTTTTTATACCATACTGAGTCCTTTCTAATTTCTTTCTGGATATACTTTTCATATATTTTCTTTGTAATTAGCATAGGGCTAAAATTTAACATTCTAAATAGATAACAATTATATTTTATTTGATAACAACATTACTTCAATAGCATACACATACACTGTTCCTATACCCCTCACCCCCATTTGTTTCGTACTTGTTACAAATTATATCTTTGTATATTATATGTCCAAATTCATAGACTTATCATTACTTTTATGCATTTGTTTTTCAGCACCTGTAGGAAGTAAGAAGTGGAGTTACATACCAAAAAATATATAATACATTAGTACTGGTATTTATAATTATCCAAAGAGTTACCTTTACCAGAAGTCTTTCTTTATGCCACTTTGAACCACTGGCTAGTGTCTTTTCCTTTCAGTCTGAAGAACTCCCTTTAGCATTGCTTGTTGGATAGATCTAATTGTGATGAATGCCCTCACTTTCTCTTTATCTGTTATAATTGCCCCCTCATTTTTTTTAACTTTTTTATTGTATGGTATAACATATGTACAAAGCAAAGAAATAAAAAAGCAATAGTTTTCAAAGCACTCTTCAACAAGTAGCTACAGGACAGATCCCAGAGTTTGTCATGGGCTACCACATGATCTTCTCAGATTTTTCCTTCTAGCTGCTCCAAAATATAGGCGGCTAGAAAGCTTAAGTTTTTTTTTATCACCACAGTCACTTTTTTCTTTCTTTCTTGTGAAAAATAACATATGTATACAAAAAAAAGCAATAAATTTCAAATGAATTGTAGAACAATTTCAGAGTTTGACATAGGTTACAATTCCACATTTTACTTCTGGCTGCTCTAAAATACCGGAGACTAAAAGAGATTTCAATTTAATGATTCAGCAATCATATTAATTTATTAAATCCTATCTTCTCTGTATAACTCCACCATCACCTTTGATCTTTCTATCTCTCTTTAGGGATATTTGGGCTATGGTCATTCTAACTTTTTCATGTTGGAAGGGTCTGTCACTAATATGGGGTAGGGAGATGGAACTAGCTGATGTTTTCAAGAGGCTGGGCTCTCTAAGTTCCAGGACTTATCTGCTCCAGGGATCCATTTGGAGGTTGTATGTTTCTGGAAAGTTACACTAGTGCATGGAACCCTTGTGGGATCTTATATATTGCCCTAGGTCTTCTTTATGATTTGCTGGAGTGGTCCTGGTTGGGGGTTGGCAGGTTATAATAGGTAGCAATGTGTAACTGAAGCTTCTGTAAGAGCAACCTCCAGAGTAGCCTCTCAACTCCATTTGAACTCTCTCTGCCACTGATACTTTATCAGTTATACTTCTTTTCCCCCTTTGGTAAAGATGAAATTGTTGATCCCACAGAGCCAGGGCCAGATTCATCCTGGGGAATCATCTCCTATGTTGCCAGGGAGACTTTCACCCCTGGATGTCATGTCCCATGTAGGGGGGAGGGCAATGATTTCACTTGCAGAGTTGGGCTTAGAGAGAATGAGGCTACATCTGAGGAACAAAAGAGGTCCTCCAGGAGTAACTCTTAGGCATAGTTATAGGTAGCCTAAGCTTCTCTATTACCTACATAAGCTTCACAAGAGTAAGTCTCAAATCAAGGGCATGGCCTATTGATTTGAATGGACCTAAAGTTTGACACAGTATCAGGAGATTTCCTGATGCTAAAATTTAATAGTTCTGTACTTTTTCTCCCATCCCTCAAGGGAATTTGTCAGTACTTTTTGATTATCTGCTTAATATACTCTAGGATGTATCCAGGCATTACATTAGGCTATACAGGATTAAATTACCTTTTTCTTATCTGGGCTCCCCGTGTTTCAATTGTTCAAATAAGCTATACAGGTAGGTTGAGTTAGATCATGTGCTACAGAAAATTTCAGTTCCAGACCAAATAAACCTTTCTTCCTTTGGCCTCAAAGAGTATGTGTGGTTCTAAAATATAGACCTTGTCTTCCTTACCCCTGTGTTCTGAGTTACTTTAACCCCAAACCGATGGCATCATTCTTATCTCTAAATATCAGATTCTATGTAAAACATCCTCTCGATGATTTGAACGGTGAATAAAAAAGTATTTGCAAAGTCCCCTTGGGGGAATGGTGAGAAATGGGGAAAATTCAATTTCCCGAAGTTGAATTCATGATATTCTCACAAGCATTGGGTACAACCAAAGCAATAGGCTGAGCCCCCAATCTTGGGGTTTGTTCATATAAAACTTAACCCCACAAAGGACAGGTCAAACCTACTTAAAATTAGGCCTAAAAGTCACCTCTTTTGTTGCTCAGATGTGGCCTCTCTCTCCAGCCAACACAACAAGCAAACTCACTGACCTCCCCCTGTCTACGTGGGACATGACTCCCAGGGGAGTGACCTTCCTGGCAACGTGGAACAGAAATCCTAGAATGAGCTGAGACTCAGCATCTTGGTTTCTCAGCATTGAGAAAACCTTCTCAACCAAAAGGGGGAAGAGTGAAATGAGACAAAATAAAGTGTCAATGGCTGAGAGATTCCAAATGAGTCAAGAGGTTATCCTGGAGGTTATTCTTACACATTAAATAGATATCACCTTATTAGTCAAGATGTAGTGGAGATGCTGGAGGGAACTGCCTGAAAATGTAGAGCTGTGTTCCAATAACCATGTTTCTTGAAGATGATTGTATAATGATACAGCTTTCGCAATGTGACTGTGTGATTGTGAAAACCTTGTGTCTGATGCTCCTTTTATCTATCTTATCAACAGATGAGTAAAACAAATGGAATAAAAATAAATAATAGGGGGAACAAATGTTAAAATAAATTTAGATTGAAATGCTAGTGATCAATGAAAGGGAGAGGTAAGGAGTATGGTATGTATGAATTTTCTTCTGTTGTCTTTTTAGTTCTTTTTCTGAATTGATGCAAATGTTCTAAGAAATGATCATGGTGATGAATATGCAACTATGTGATGATAATATGAATTATTGATTATATATGTAGAACGGAATGATCATAATTTTTTTTTAAAAAGCCCACAGCTTAAAAAAAAAAAAATCCTCTCAAAATCCAGAAATAATTACCTCTCCAGACTAAATGTGTCTGCTATAAAAGCTTACAATCTAGGCCCCTGCTTTCTTGTAAGCATTTTCTAAAAGAGACCATACTATTATTGTCTTTTGTTTCT
>PVIY010036677.1:0-14944 GCA_004026745.1 Myrmecophaga tridactyla | reverse complement strand
TTATTGTCTTTTGTTTCTGGCTTATGTTACCTCACCAAGTGTCCCACATATTCATTCACATCACTACTTGCCTCACAACTTCACTCCTCTTTTGTAGCAGCACAACATTCATTCATAAGTATACACCATAGTTCACCAGTCTACTTCTCTGTCAATGCATCCTTCAGCCACCTGCATTCATAAGTGATGATGTATAATGCCCAAAGTCCACATGCACCCTCCTTTTTTTTTTTTTTATCACATGGGCAGGCACTGGGAACTGAACCCAGGTCTCCAGTATGGCAGGTGAGAACTCTACCACTGAGCCACCATTGCCTGCTCCCTCATTTTTTAAAGAAAGTCTCAGCAGACATAAAACTCTTGGTTGGCAATTGTTTTCTTTCAGCACTTTAGGTATTTCAACCCACTGCCTTCTTGCCTGCATGGTTTCTGATGAGAAATTAGCATTTGTCAACTAATTGGGACTCTCTTGTACATAACATGCTGCTGTTCTCTTGCAGTTTTCAGAACCCTTTCCTTGTCCTTTGTCTTCAACAATTTGATCTATGTGATGTGGTGTATTTTTCTTCAGGTTTATCCTGTTTGATTTCTCTGGGCCTCTTAGATGTGCATATTCATGTCTTTTGCTAAGTTTGGGAAATTTTCTGTCATTAGTTCTTTGAATATTCCTTCTGTCCCTTTCTCTCTTTCTTATTCTTCTAGGAGGCTCATAATGTGTATATATAGTGTGCTTGATGGTTCCAAAAGTCTCTTAGGCTATTTTCACCTTTTATAATTCTTTTTACTTTGTGCTGCTCACTCTGACTCCTTTCAATTGTGTTGTCTTTGAGTTCACTGATTCCTTCTTCTGCCAACTCCAAGCTGCTATTGAAACCCTCCTGGGAATTTTTCATTTCAGTTATTATAGTCTTCAACTCTAGTATGTTTGTTTGGTTCCTTTTTAAAATTTCTGTCTCTATTGAATTCTCATAATATTGCTTTCCCGATATCGTTAGTTTTCTGTATTTTCCTTCATCTACTTGAGCTTATTGAAGATCATTTTCTTCAAGTCTTTGTCTAGTATGTCCACAGTCTGGTCTTAATTGATGTTTATTGGATTTTCATCCTCTTCCTTTGGACAGGTCATCAATTCCTTTCTTTGTTTCTTTTGTTTGTCTTGTAATCTCTTGTTGCTCACTGTATATTGTAGTATTTTAAAATATTAAGACCATGATTTATTCCGAGATATCCAATAATTGGATTTGTAAGAAGCTGGTGATATGACACAGATTGTCTTGAGTGTCAGCCCTTCTATCAGGAAGCTTTTGCCTGAGGTGAATGCAAAGTGCAGGGTCCTTCCTATCTTTTTATAGCCCTGTATTTTGTCCTAAGTTTGTGCTTGCTAGTGGCCTTAGGAGTTCCCTTGTTTACAAAGTTTGAATGCCCACTCTACTCCCCGGGAGACAGACCTTCTCCCTTTCCCAGCTGGTCCACTCCTGTACTTAAAGCAAGTAAGCCTTTGCCTCAGGCTATCCACCTCAATTGTTTCTTACACTGCTTTTCTTGTCTCAAGCTGCTTTTGCCTGGAGAGCAAATTTTAGAGTGGGTACTGTAAGGGGTGGGCTGGATGCTGGAGAGGAGTTTCCCAAATCAGTCCTTCCCAGCCAGAAGAAGGACAGGGGCCCACAAATAGAGCACTGACAGGCTCCAAACTACCCTGGTGAGGTAGTTTGGGTCCCCAAAGCTATGTTTTCTTGACTTGCCCAGAAAATGCAGTCCTTTAACTTGTCCTCTGAAGCTCTGAGAAAGCATACAATCTTTAACACTCCTCTGCCCACCTTTGTTTAGGGTGGGTAGGAACAATGGCTGCCTTCAAACTGGGCCCCCAGCAACTCAAAGTAGTTCATCAAAAGCCGTGATCAACAATCAGCCCATCCACCCCAGATCTTGGGGAAGTGGGCCTTTTTGTACCTTTTTGGCACGAGCAATTTACACCAGGGGCTGGACCTCTCTGCTGCCTATCATGAGAGTGAGGGCACTCACTTCTCAACCCAGGCAGAGAGAACAATTTACTGGTATTTACTGTAATTTACTTCCTCCCACTCTTCGCTGAATGCTGTACAGTTTTCTACTGGACTCCACAGTTCAAAACAGTTGACTCAGACTATCCCTGCCTGTTTAATAGCTGTTCTGGTGGAAAGACTGATTCCTGGAGCTTCCTGCTCCACCTTATTCCCACAATCCTCCCAGGATTTTACACTATTTTAAAATGTATAAAATTTTACACAGAGCTCAGAGCTGCCCTGAGCAGCGTACAAGGGTACGTGGCCAAGGGGGCAAATTAAGGCTGCATCCATCTGGAGAACGAAGTGCTTTTAAAATTGGTACCTGTATGGCCTAAAGCAGCCCTGATTGTATTATCGCCATTGCTTTTAGTGTACAAAAAAAATTATAAAACAATTTTTATATGTTTACTCCTGACCCTGTTTCCTCAACTCTAGAAAGTCCTATATATTTTTAACTATAAATTCTCCTCCTCTGCAGAATATCAAAAACTTCATCCTTACAACATGGGAAGATAAGAGAAATAATACAACATCCTTGCAGAGTGATGACTGTACAAAGTACAAAGTACTGGAAAAGAAGGGGCAGGGGAGAGTGGATTCAATTACTTCATTATTGATTCAATTCAATTGCAGTTACTTTTAATTTGCCTGTAACATTTTATATAAGGCGGAAATGTAGAACTGGTGAGGCTGGACTCTCAATATCATTATTGGGATAAAATCATGTTTAATATTCAACATTATCATAGTGAAGAGATCATTCTGTGTATGTTATAAAATGTTTAAATACTTTCCATCTAGTTCCATAAAGAAAATTAATGTCTGTTGCAGAAGCCCCTGTGCTGGTTTGAAAGGAAGTATGCCCCCTAGAAAAGCCATGTTTTAATCAAAATATCATTTCATAAAGGTAGAATAATCTCTATTCAATACTGTATGTTTGAAACTGTAATCAGATCATATCCCTGGATGATGGGATTTAGTCAAGAGTGGTTGTTAAACTGGATTAGGGGACGACATGTCTCCACCCATTTGGGTGGATCTTGATTGGTTTATTGGAGTCCTATGGAAGAGGAAATATTTTGGAGAATGAGAGATTCAGAGAGCAGAGAATGCTGCAGCACCACGAAGCAGAGAGTCCACCAGCCAGTGACCTTTGGAGATGAAGAAGGAAAACACCTCCCGGGGAGCTTCATGAAATAGGAAGCCAGGAGAGAAAGTAGCAGATGATGCCTTGCTTGCCATGTGCCCTTCCAACCAAGAGAGAAACTGTGACTGTGTTCGCCATGTGCCTTTCCAGATGAGAGAGAAACCCTGAACTTCATCGGCCTTCTTGAACCAAGGTATCTTTCCCCGGATGCCTTAAATTGAACATTTCTATAGACTTGTTTTGATTGGGACATTTTCTCGGCCTTAGAATTGTAAACTAGCAACTCATTGAATTCCCCTTTTTAAAAGCTATTCCACTTCTGGTGTATTGCATTCTGGCAGCTAGCAAACTAGAACAGCCCCTGAAAAAAAATTCTGGAACTTTGAACTTGCCCTACAAAAGCAAGTTCAAATACTATACTTGCTAGTTTTGGTCTTTTTTTTAGAATTAATGTTGGTGTAAAACTATGCTTATTACCTTTCAAGTGGAATTTTCCATAAAAGGAAAACCAGAGAGTACCTTTTGATTGACTGTGCTACTATACCTAACAATGGCCTAGGAAGACAAGTAGTCAACTTACTAATTTACTAACTATATAATAACTGAAGATCTTAAAGTGTGGATGCTATATCAGTTTTTAAGTTGAGGTATAGTGTCATTAGCTCAGTATGTAGACTGACTCTATAATGAGACTAGTTCAAATTTCCTCTTATCATATTATAGATAAAAATGTTGCTCTTAAAAAATGATCCAAACAGGGCAGTAGTATCTGCCTATGCAAAAAAAAAAAAAAGATCCAAATAATTACCATGTCTTATTATTAGAATTTTCATTAATTATTCTTTATTGTTAAATATTTCAAAGATACAGAAGTGTATCTCTATACACTATATAAAAGGGTATAGAGAATAATATAATAAACACACTCCCTCCCATCACTTAGTTATAACAAATATTTTCATTTACGAATATTTTATTTGATGTTTTTGCTAACGAAATCAAATTTGCTGATGCGGCTGCCATTCTCAACGTGGCCTCCTCCAATTCCATCCCCTCTGACCAATCCCAGGATTCTGAAGCAGAAGTTTCCATCCCAGGCATACTTTTACCCTTTTTCCTCACATGTACATATCCATAGAAAATATAATTCTATAACTTTTTTCACTTAACATTATATTTTTGATATTTTTCCATACTAATATACAAAACTTTTAATTCATTCATATTTATAGCTGTAGAGTATATCAATAGTTTATCCATTCTTTTGCTAAAGGGAATTTTAGTGGTTGCTAATTTTTCACAATTACAAACAAACAAGACTGTGTTAAATATTCTCATGCATTTTTTCCTGGAGTATTTTTCTAGAGAGACAATATGAGCACATGAACATTTTTCTAGAGAGACCTAGCCTTCCAATTTGTTTTTCAAAAAAAGTCTGTTTAAATATAAGGGGTTGCTGGCAAACAGAAGCTGCTGCAAAATTGTTTCCTTTCAGGAGGAAAAAGTAGTGGTTGGGGAGGGCCTTCTGGATAACCTAGGCCTCTACCACATGAATGACTCTTACAGAAGCCCACTCACTAGGTATAGCACATACCTTCTAGTGCCATCCTCCTCCACAGAACAGCTCATAGATCCAAGATGAGAAGACCCCATCCTGGTGGTATGGAAGCAAGTGTTTATAAAATCTCAAACAGACCAATTAAATAACGTCTGTGGAAATAATGTGTGCATACGTCAAACAGCCAAAGCTGTTTGGAGGTTTAGAGGTGAACATGACTGCAGTAGGCTGGATAATGACCCACCAAAGATGCCCACGTCCTAATCCCTGCAACATGTGAATACATTACCACACATGGCAAAAGAAACTTTGCAGGTGTGACTAAGTTAAGCCCCTTGAGATAAGAAGAGTATTTTGGATTGTTCAGGGAGGCCCAATGAAATCACTAGAGTTCTTACAAGAGGGAGCAGGAGAGTCAAAGTCAGAGAGATTAGAAGATGTTACACTACAGGCTTTGAAGATGGAAGAATGGGCCACAAACCAAGAAATGCAGGCAGCCTCTAAAAGCTAGAAAGGACAAGCAAAAGGATCCTTGCTTAGAATCTCCAGAAGGAACTACCATGTTGATACCTTGATTTTATCCCCATAAAATCTATTTTTGACTTCTGACCTACAGACTGTAAAATAATAAATTTGTGTTGCTTTAAGCCACTAAGTTAGCGGTAATTTGTTACAGCAGCAGTAAGAATTGCAAAGGTGGATGAGGATCCACTTAATGGTTAATCACAAAAAAGGAGTTGCGCCACCCATGTTACTGATCCTGACAACAAACCTGACTCAGAACAGGGGAGAGAAAGATTGCCCATCAGAACTGAAGCTGCTAGCATCACAACTACTCCACTTCATGCCCCTAGAGGAATCTGGCAGACAGTTACTGCAAGCAGTCAAAATATATGGGTATGGGTGGTTGAAATAGATAAATGTGTTGTTTGTATTGACTTTCCCATCTTGAACTTGTATGAAATCTCTCTAACATCACTTGGCTCCACAGTCAAGCTGATTACATTTGGTTTCAACTTGCCTCCTTATGGTAGAATCTTAGGCATTTGTTCTGTCTCCCTGTTCTACATCTGAGCCCTGTTGTCTGACCTCCACTTGGCTGGGAACCTGCCCTTCAGCTGACATGGCCATGTTCAGACCTTGCTTTGGGCTGGAACTTCTGCCAACTTCACCTCCCCGCCTGACCCTCTCACTTAGCTTGATCTCAGGATTCTCCACCCTCCTGGCCACAATAGGATGTTGCCTGAGCCCATTAGAATCCCCCACTTATCTCTCTACCCCAGTGATCCACCCCAAGACTGGGCATGTGCTCCTCAAGTCATGAGCTAATCATACTCCTACCACAGAGTGTTTTAATAGAAATTGAGGAAGGAGCGCTTTCCTGGGAAGGAAGAGTCAAGCTGAGAGGTAGGAGCTGTGTCCTAATCTCCTGGGTAGAAATGGCTAAAGAACATGAAATGAACCCAAGGACATAAGAGTCATGCAGAGAAAGCAAACTTTGACACATTTACATCCTAGAGAAACAGCAATGCACAGTGGTACCAAGTGTGTGGTTCTAGAGGCTGTCTAGGTGACTTTGAGAAACTTAACCTCTCTAAACTTGAGTCTCCTCTTTTGTAAAAAGAGGATAATTATAGCACTTAACTCATGGGATTGTTGTGAGGATTGAACAAATCAATGCATGTGAAGCATGTGCAATACTGCTTGGCACATGGTCATCTCACAATAAATATTAACTATTATAAGCTACTCCAGTTGTCCATGAGGCTCTATTCACCCCTGCCCTGTCTTTGATTTGTTTACATGAGCAAATAGTTTCCTCTTTTTGCCTAGGCTAGGGGTCAATCTCTATTACCAGTGACCTGAAGAGTCCTGTGGAATGCAATCATTATTTCCTTAAATTCCTAAATTCCTTGAGTGGCTCTAAGAGAAAAAGTTTCCATAGTCAGATAAGTTTGTACCACTCTTGGATATTTGCCATGTTTTAATTTATATGTTCCTCCCCTTTTGGATAGTGACATTATACTTTAATATATTAAAGGTCCCAAGTAGCCCTACAATTAAAAAGCCAGTTGAACTTTATTTAACCTAGCACTTCCCAAACTTATTTAACCATGACTCACTTTTTCCCCTGTAATATTTTCTTCCTATTCTGTAGAATTAGCTTTCCATCTTGGTGTAATGAACAGAACAAACAGGTAATAAAACTGAAGGATCTGCTGAGTTACAAATGGAACCCAGATTTGTTTGAACCTAAAACCTATGCTCTTCCCACAGTTCTACACACATATCCATAAACACAGAACAATCAGCATTAATCATTTGGAAGGTAAGTGGTATACGTACAGGTTGTGAGTTCACTTTTCCATCAAGTTTTGCTTTCCCACAGAACAAAGTTTTATGTGCTTGCCCTTGCAGTTTCATACATGCCATGCAAAATAAGTAGCAGCATTAATGACTTTTTAAGACAATTTTGAATCGTCTGAGACATGCAATGTCCTCTTCAGTGAAAAACTGCAAGAAAGAGGGCATTCCTTCTGTGATAGCCAAACCTAAATATGGAAGAAACGCTAGCTTAGAAGATGTTTTCACTCTAATTCACACTGTCAGATACCTTTGTTGTCATTTGTAGGAGAGCCAAATTATTGTTGAAATCACTCACATGTCTCTCTTGACCAAATCCTGCTTTCTGATTAACAAAACTATGTGTCTTGAACTGTAGGTCAAATTTGGGTAATGGATATAATCATAATTATTATTATTATTGATTGATTGATATTGCTCTTTGGGCCCCAAGAATTTTAAGAGGGGACTTTAGCACCAAAGGAGAGACCTAGTTCCTTCTGGCAGCCTTACAATCTAAATTAGACTGAGTTGTATAACAGTTTTAGGCATCTGATATGGGACTTGCCAAATTTCATGGCTTCAGGCACACGGAATGCACATCCCTGTTCCAGGGAGGCTAAATATTTTTCCAAATCAGTAGATAAAACAAACTCCCTGACCTCAACTTACTTCCTGGCGCCTGGAGTCCTGAGTAGCTGATGAAGAGTGTCTGTCTGCTATCAAGTGACAGGACACATTCAGACTGGCTCCTGCACTCAGGACCTTGTGGTACCCGATCCTGTCTCCATCTTCAGGGCTCAGACTTTGGCCACAACTTAAATACCTAAGTCCAGAGGGCAATGGGCCAGGTTTAGATACCATTAAGTGCCACTGAATCAGTCTTGAAGGGCAACTGTAGCTTCTTAGTGCATGAGGCAATGTGCTGCAGCTGGTGAAAGCTGGTAATCACAGACCCCCACAAATCCCAACTCAGACGTCATATCTGAAATGGAGAGGTGGCTATACCACTGTCTTAAGTAAATACTATGCACAGATTTTAGACCTTACAGAGCAAACCAACTAGGGAGCAAATCCATCATAGGGAACCTGATGCTTCTGACCTAAGGGCTTCATTGGGTGGGCACCTTAACTATTAGACAGTGACATCTACTGACTGTGTTAGACACTGCCACCTTACAGATAAAGAATTAGCAAAGCCTTGAAGACTCAAAGCAATGTAAAATGTGGGGAAATATTCCCATGATGGTCTAGAGAGAGATAGAATAAATTAATAGCAGAAGAAAGATCTCAAAGATTAGAACATGTTATAGACAATAAAAATCAACTTCATGTTATTAAATTCTTTGAATCTGTCCAGGAGAGGTGTTCTAGATGCATTAAGCAAACATATTAGAGCCCTTCTATATTTATCAGCTCATTCCAATAGCATTTTCCCTGAGGTGTTCCCTTTGTAGTCCCTTTGTAGTCAATCTGATTTGTCATTTAGACTCTTATGCATTTGAATTGATGAACATGAGCCTGTTCTTCCCACTTTCTACTCCTCCTCTTGCTGTCCCATCCTCCTGTTTATTCAAGAACACTGAGTTCCCATTTCTTCCTTTTACTGAATCATCAAAATAGCTTTTTTGCTAAGCATCTCTTGCAGAATCTAGGGAATTGTGCAGCCACATTTCCCCCTCACATCCTATTTCGTGTAGCTGTAAATCACCCAATTTATTCCTCAAGGAGTGTCTAGCATACTTTGGTGTTTAATGCTTGAGCACTGGTTTAGAAGCATGACTCACCCTCTAGCTACATCCAGTGCATAAGGGGGTGACAACTACCAGGAAAGTTAATATTCATTCTAATATGGTTATCACTGGTGAGTTCTGTGCATCAAAAGACTTTTATCATGAAAGTAAAACAACAAGCTACTCAATGGGAGAAAATATTTGGAAACCATAATCTAAAAAACGGTTAATTATCTGGAATATATAAAGAAATTCTACAATTCAATAATAAAAAGACAATAAAGAAGAAAAAAAGACAATCAACTCAACTTAAATGTGAGCAAAAGACAATAACGTAAGTACACTGAATGAAGCTGAATATAAGTACAGTTGAGGTAGAAGGGCTGGGGGCATGTATGAAGTCAGAAGGTAGGATAGAGGATAAAGACTGAGATGGTATAATTTAGGAATGCCTAAAGTGTACAATGATGGTGATTAAACAAATTAAAAAATATTTTTGTATGAGGAAGAACAAAGGAATGTCAGTATTGCAGGATGTTGAAAATAGATGGTGTATGGGAAAAAGCATAATGTAAGCTAGAGTCTGTAGTCAACAGTAACATTGTAATATGCTTCAACTGAATGTAAAAAGGCATTATGCCAAAACTAAATTCCAATCAGCAGGGGGATTGGGAAAGGGGTATGCATTCTTTGTGGAAGAAAAGTAAATGTCTTCAGATAGAATATGGTGGCGAAGACACGTCTATACACTTAGGCTGGATTATATGATGTGTGAATAAAACTAGTTAAAAATGGTCAGAAAGAAACAAGTTCTAGAGAAAATGTGGAGAAAGAGATGTACCTATTCATTGTCGGTAGGGAAATGAGAGGTACAGCCCGTTGGAAAGAAGTGTGGTGGTTCCACAGGAGGCTAGGGGTGGGTTTGCCACATGATCCTGAAACCCCATTGCTCAGTATATACCTGGAGGAACTGAGTGTGGAGACATGAATGGACATTTGCACACTGGTGTTTCTGGTAGCAACGATTGTGATTCACAACGAATGGAGATGGCCTAGGTGTACATGACTGAGGAATGGAAGGGAGAATTGTGGTGTATATATACGATGGACTACTGAGCAAGAAGGAATGAAGTTGTGAGGCATGCAACTAGATAAATAGGAACTTTAAGAGCTGTATGTTGAATGAAATGTTAGGAATAAAAAGACAAATAATACCACACCTCAATTATATGGACTAACTATAATATAAAAATTCAGTGAACTAAAGTTGAGAGCATGGGTTATCAGGTTGGGGCCTACTGTCAAGGGTCCTAGATTGTAAGCTCTTACAGCAGTCACATATATTCAGGTGTAACTGTTAATTCTAAATTCTGAGATACTGACCTGTTTGTATACAGCCTGGTCTTTCCCAGAATCTTTGAGTATTTATGTGACACCTGAGACTGAGTCAGCGCTCTGAAGCTATGAAAGTCAGCAGTACTCCATACAGGAACTATTTAAAAAGTTGAAAAAGTGATCAGACATTGAGTAGAGGTATAACTGAAGCTGATTTCTGATTTGGTTAGGACTAAGGTATCAGAAGACTTGGTATAGGATGATATTGCCCATATCTTAAAACTTCAACTTTTGTGTGAGACTAAAGAGAGAGGTGCTTATTTGCTGCAAAATTTATATTTTAGATAGTGCATTTCCTAATTTAACTTGTCTGGTCAGTTTAGTTGAACATCGTTTAAGTACATGGAATCTTGAATAGGGCATGAGATTTTGTTTGTTTGTCCAAGTTAGTGTGATGTCCCAATAAATCCCAAAGTGATTTGGACAGTGAATAAAGAAGTATTTGCAGGGTCCCCTTAGGGGAATTGGGAGAAAGGGGAAAAGATTCAATTTCCCTATTTGGAGAATTTCTGATATTCTCGCAAGCAGTGCAGACAACCAAATCAATAGGCTAAGCCGCTGATCTTGGTGTTTGCCCCTACAAAACTTTTCCTGCAAAGGATAGACTAAGCCTACTTAAAATGAGGCCTAAGAGTCACCCCCAGAGAATCTCTTTTGTTGCTCCAATGTGGCCTCACTCTCTAAACCGACACAGCAAGTGAACCTACTGCCCTCCCCACCCCACCCCCCAGCCACGTGGGACATGACTCCCAGGGGTGTAAATATCTCTGGCAATGTGGGACAGAATGAGCTGGGACCCAGCATCAAGGGATTGAGAAAAACTTCTTGACCAAAAGAGGGAAGAGAGAAACGAAAAAAAAAGTGTCAATGGCTGAGAGATTTCAAATCGAGTTGAGAGGTTATCCTGGAGGTTATTCTTATATATTATATAGATATCCATTTTCAGTTTATGGTATATTTGAGTGGCTAAAGGGAAGTACCTGAAACTGTCGAGCTGTGTTCCAGTAGCCTTGTTTCTTGAAGATAATTGTATAAAGATATAATGTGGCTGTGTGATTGTGAAAACCTAGTGTCTGATGCTCCCTTTGTCTAGCTTATGGACAGAGGAGTAAAAAATATGGATAAAAAAAACAAAAATAGGGGGAACAAAGGTTAAAATATATTGGGTAGATAGAAATACTAGTGGTCACTGAGAGGGAAGGGTAAAGGGTATGATATACATGAGTTGTTTTTTTTTTTCTTTTTATTTCTTTTTCTGGAGTGATGTAAATGTTCTAAAAAATGACATGGCGATGAATATACAACTATGTGATGATTTTGTGAGCCACTGATGGAATGTATGTATGTTAAGAATGTTTGTATTTATATATTGTTTTACCAATAAAAATATTTTTTTAAAAAAAGAAGTTATTTGGAGGACTCTAATGCAAGCTTCACTTAGATAGTATTTAGTTGTCATGCTTTGCTAACTCCCAACCACCATCACTCCTGTTGACTCCTGAGAACACCTAGGGCTCAAACTGAGACTCTTGTAGAGGTTTCATGCACTATTATTTGCTTCCAGGGAACCTGTAACTTCCAAAGGGTTCCTAGGTCAGATAAATCCTAAAAACAGAAGGACCAGCCTATCCAAGATTATCAATTAATTATATTCTGCTATCCTTTAGTGTGGACACCCCTTCCCAACATGACAAAGTCAGAACCAGCGTTGCCCAGGGATCCCTACGGATTGGAAGAGGGATCAAAGGAAAAAGAGGAGGTATAACAGAGAGAATAGGTTTGGCAAACAAGCATGACTGCTGAATCACTATATTAATATTCCATCTAACCTCCAGTGTTTAGGAGCAGCTAGAAGGAAAAATCTGAGATGGTGGAACAGTAGCCCATGACAAACTCTGAAATCTGTTCTGTAATTGCTTGTTGAAGTATGCTTTGAAAATTATTGTTTTCTTTCTTTGCTTTGTATATATGTTATATTTTACAATAAAAAATTGTTAAAAATATATATATGGGCAAAAGATTTGAATAAATATTTCTCCAAAGAAGATAAACAAATGACCAAAAAGTATGTGAAGAAATACTCGATATCATTAGCCACTAGGGAAATGCAAACCAAAACCACAATGAGATACCATTTCACACCCACTAAAATGACTATTCTTAAGAAAACAAAACTTTACATGTGTTTAAAAGGATATGGAGAAATAGGAACATACATTCATTGCTAATGGGAATGTAAAATGCTATAGCCACTGTGCAAGACAGTTTGGTGGTTCCTCAGAAAGTTAAATATAGAATTATCATATAAGCAGCAATCCCACTTCTGGGTAGATACCCAAAAGAAATGAAAGCAGGGACTGGAATAGACATTTGCACACTGATGTTCATAGCAGCATTATTCCCAATTGCCAAAAGATGGAAGAAACCCAAGTGCCCATAAACCAATGAAAGGAAAATGTGGTATATACACACAATGGAATATTATGAACTAGTAAAAAGGAATGGTTCAACATGGATGAACCTTGAAGACATCATGTTGAGTAAAATAAGCCAGACACAAAAGGACAAATATTGTATGATCTCACTGGTATGAAATAATTAGAATAATCCACAAAGTTATAAACTAGAATATAGGTTACCAGGGTCAGGGGGAGGTGGTGGTTAGGGAAGGGAGAATTGATGCTTAAAATGTACAGAATTTCCATCAGGGATGATGGAAAAGTTTTTGTAATAGATGGTAGTGATGGTACAACAACATTGTGAATGTAATTAATAGCACTGAAATATATATTTGAATGTGGTTAAAAGGGGGGAATTTTAGGTTGAATATGTTACTAGAATAAAATTTTTAAAAAAAACTATCCATAGGACTGTACAACACAGTGAACCCTAGAGTAAAGAATGGACTATAGTTAATACAATTACAAAAATGTTCTTACATCAATTACAGCAAATGTACATCAATGCAATGTGTTAAAAGGGTATTACGGGACCTCTGTATTTTACAGAATTTTTTCTATAAACCAGACTGCATGGTTTTTTTTCTGAAAACCAGAGTACACAGTTTTTCTGTAAACCTACAACTTCCCTAATTTTAAAAAACATGTATACATATACACACAATTGGCTGAAGTGTGCATTCCTAAAGCTGATGCTTGAGTTTCTACCAAAAAGCTTGGTTCAGAAACTCCAAATATATGACCAAAATCCCTCCTACCAAATTCTTCTGAGCAGTTATAAAACAAATTCCAACTAATGAGGACTTGGAAGATATGCTCACAAACACCACAGCTGGTTATGCCATGTAATGAGTTTGTTTGATTAGCCACATTGTCTTGTTATTTTGTACTCTGCTCACTGAAAGAGGAAGAATAATCCTTTAGAGTCTATTATACATGTTCTTATATGATAACCCATTCCTCTTACTTATTCTTTCAACAATACTACTGCTAATATCCTCTTTTCACAGATGAGAAAACTGAGAATCTGAGAAGTTAAGTGATTTGATAAAGGTCCCACTGCTAATTCATGGCAGATCCTAGCCCCAAATCCAGATCTTCTGACTCCAAATCCCATGTTGAGTCAGGATAAGGACAAGCAAAGCTACCTTTCATAAAAACACAGGATCATTTCTGAAGCATTGAAGTCATAATATACATTGAAGTCATCCAACCAAACCTTAAGGTTTCCCTAACACTAAGACTTGTAAGACATTGGAAATTGAGGCTCTGTTGCCAAAGGAGTTTGCAGAATTTTGATCAGTGGAAATAGAATTACAGAATTTTAAGGCTAGAAGAAACCTTCCAGGTCTACCCTTGCCAAAGGCAGGGCTGAATTTAAACAATCACTGATAGATACTGTATTTATTAACATGCTGCTCCTTCTCATCCTTCTTGTCTTCCATTTTCCAAAAAGATATTTTTAAGAAGAAACTACATAAATATTTTCTTTACTCAATTCTCCTCCTCTTTATTTTCCTTTTAGAAACAGCAACTACACTGTAATAGGTTTTCTAAGTCGATATCACCTTGCTCTTGCAAATCAAGGAAAGGAATAAATGAAAAAAGTTATATGACTGAGAACTGTAGGGAGCTTTTTTAAAAAAATGGAAGTACTGATTCATGCTACAACATATCTGGACCCTGAAAACATTATGCTACAGCAGGCATGAGGCAAAGGGTGAAGAATTAAATGGGATGGAGCACAAGAAAACCTTTTGGGGTTTTACATTTTGTATGTTTTACATCTTGTATGTCCAAAGATATATATATTTGTCAAAACTCATCAAACTGTACACTTAAAATGGATGCATTTTATTGTATGTAAATTATACCCCAAATAAAAGCTGATTTTTAAAAATCAATCTGTGGGCGCAGGCATTATCAACCTGATTCACTCATTACAGTATTCACCATCAACCTTCCACCTAACGGTTTTAACAGCCAATGAAAATGATTAGATCATTAGAGGTTAAAAATAGTGATTGTTCTAATTCTATTATTTCTCCTATATTCATTAGCTATGATCCTTCTACAAAGAAGAGCTTTCCCTCATTTACCATTTCGTTAAAATAAAACATTATCCACATGGGAAATGCAAGATAGGAAAAGCCAGAATTTTTCCTTTGCTTATTCATTTTTAAAGTAATGAATTTGCATACTATCATCCTACAAAGTTAGCCAAATAGATGTTGATTTTTTAGGAACGTCATTATGAAGTCAGA
>PVIY010036676.1:0-25267 GCA_004026745.1 Myrmecophaga tridactyla | reverse complement strand
ACTCCTGGGAAAGATAGTGGAGTATGGAGCTTCAGGACACCCTCCTCCTACATGACTACAGAATTGTCTGAAACAATGGTTCTGGGGTTCTGGAGGCCAGGGGAGCACTGTAGAGCATTCAGGAAAAGGAAGACAGGGAGACTGAGAAGCTTCAGGAAATAAATGGTGAGCAAAACTCTCTGTGGCAGTAGCTGGCACCCATCTTCCATCCTTTAGGCAAATGGCCTTAGATACTATCTGTGGCTGACTGCGCTGGACAAAAAGGGGCATGGAGGGGTTCCTGCTTGGAAAAGGGGGGAGATGGCCATTGGCCAAACATGGCTTCTGATCATGGAGCTTTGAAATGCTGGGTTCTGACTCTGAATCCTGACAGGGTTCCCTGCAGACATTGTTTCACCACCAATCATTCCAGGGGTGGAGGCTGTAGGTTTGAAAAACACACTTTCTTTCTTAGGGTGGCAGGGAATAGCTTGCAAAAAAAGTATCATCTGCTGGACTGGTGAGGAATGCACAGCTTCAGGAAACCAACTACAACCTTTCCTCAGGGCCCTATAGAACTGTTCTGCACCTCCTTTGTGGACTCCTGGCCCTGTTTTGATCAGTTAACACACACAAGTCTAAAGGTTTAGTATAAATTGAGGCAAGTGTCAAAGAAGAGATAACACAAAGTTAATCAGCAATAAAATCCTAGGCAAGAAAGAGCAACTGATCAGAATAAACTCATCAAGAAAATCACATGTCTAGACATCAGCAAAAAAATTATAAGAAACAAGAAGATATGGTGCAGTCAAAGGAAAAAGTCAGAGGAGACAGGATTTGGAACTAATCAAAGATGTCCAATATATCTCCTAAATTAATTTAAAGAGATGAAGGAAAATATGGCTAAAGAGATAGTGGATATTAAGATTACACTGGATGAGCATAGAGAAGAATTTGGAAACATGCAAAGAAAAATAACAGAACTTACAGGAGTGAAAGGCACAATAGAAGAGATAAAAATAATCTAGAGGTATATAACAGCATATTTGAACAGACAGAAGAAAGAATCAATGAACTAGAAGATAAGGCATCTGAAATCAGACAGAAGGACAGATAGTGACAAGAATGGAAAAAATTTAGCAGGTTCCCAGGGAATTGAATGACAGCATAAAACACACAAATATATGCATCATGGGTGTACCAGAAGAAGAAAAGAAGGGAAAAAGGGTTGAAAATTGCCCAGTTCTTATGAAACACTTAAGTATTCATGTCCAAGAAGCACAATGCACTCCAAACAGAATAAATCCTAATAGAGCTACTCCAAGACACAATCTAATCAGAATGCTAAATGCCAAAGATAAAGAGAGAATTCTGAAAGCATCAAGAGAAAGGTGATTCACACACACAAGATTTGCTGAATAAGACCAAGCCCCAATTTCTCATCAGAAACCATGGAGGTAAGCAGGCAGTGGTATGAGACATTTAAGGTACTGAAAGAGAAAGCCATCAGCCAAGAATACTTTACTGGCAAAACTGTTCTTCAAAAATAAGGGAAAATTAAAAATACTCACATATAAACTGACACTGGGAGAGTTTGTTAATAAGAGATCTGCCCAGCGAGAAATACTAAAGGGAGATTTGCAGGCTGAAAGGAAAAGACAGATGAAAAAGGCTTGGAGAAAAGTATAGAAATGAAGATTATCAGCAGGGGTAAGGAAAAGGGTAAAAAAGAGAGACAAAAATAGGATATTATATAAAAAAGCCAAAGGATAGAATGATTGAAATAAGTACTGCCTCTACAGTAATAACATTGGAAGTTAATATATTGAAAGTTAATGGGCTGAACTCCCCAACCAAAAGACATGGATTGGTAGGCTGGATACAAAAATATGATGTATCTATAAGGTACATACACAAAACTCACCTTAGATCCAAGGATACAAATAGTTTGAAAGTACCTAGAAAAAGATGATCTGTACAAACAATAATAAAAAGTGTTGGGTTAGCTATATGAATATTGAACAAAATAGGCTTTAAATGAAAAAGTGTTATAAGATAAAGACACTCTCTGTTAATTAAAGGGGCAATCCACCAAGAAGAAATAATAATAAATATTTCTGCACCTAACCAGGGTGCATAAACACATGAGGGAAACACTGGCAGAACTGAAGATTGAAATAGACATCTCTACATTAATAGCTGGACACTTCAGTACACCACTCTCATCATTAGATAGAACATCTAGACAAAGGGTCAATAAGGAAACAAAGAACTTGAATAATGTGATTGATAAAGGAACTAGACCTAACAGACATATACAGAACATTATACCCCAGAACAGCAGGCTACACATTCTTCTCAAGTGCTTGTGGATCATTCTCCAGAATAGGCCACATGTTTGTTCACTAAATAAGCCTCAATAAACTCTAAGATTGACATTATACAGATCACTTTTTCTGACTATATGAAATGAATCTGGAAGTAAAAAACAAATGGATAGGGCAGTGCAATGGAGGCTCAGTGGCAGAATTCTCACTTGCCATGCTGGAGACCTGGGTTCAGTTCCTCAAGCCTGCCCATGCCAAAAAACAAAAAACAAACAAAAAGAAATGCAAAAAAATGAATGGACGACTGGAACACAATATATGCAAGTAGCATAACATACTCTAATAAGTTTATCAAACAAGAAATTGCAGGAGAAATCAGCAAACATCTTGAGAGGAATGAAAATGAGAATACAACATATCAAAACTTATGGGATGTAGCAAAGGCAATTCTGAGAGAGAAACTTATAGCCCTAAATGCCTACATTAAAAAAGAAGAACTAAAATCGAAGATCTAACTGCACATGTGGGGAAACATTAAAAAGAACAGCAAACTAATCCCAAAGCAAGTAGAAGGAAAGAAATAACAAAGACTAGAGGAAAAGTAAATGAAATTGATAATTATAAAAATAGAATTGAGATAGTCAAAAGTTGTTCATTTAAGAAGATCAATAACATTGACAAACCTTAAGCTAGACTGACAAAGAAAAAGAGAGAGAAGGTACAAATAAATCAGAAATTAGAGGGGAACCTCACTACTCATACCACAGATATAGCAAGAATCATAAGAGGATACTTTTAACAACTGTATGCTAACAACTTAGAAAATTTTGACGAAATCAACAAATTCTCAGAAACACACAAACAACTCACACTAAATTGAGAAGAAATAGAAGACCTCAACATACCAATTACAAAGAAAAGCCCAGGACCAAATGGATTTCCAGCTGAATTCTATGAATCATTCCAAAAAGAATTAATAGCAATCCTGCTCTAACACCTTTAAAGAATTCAACAGGAGGAACACTACCTAACTCATTTTATGAAGCCACCATTACTGAATACCAAAGCCAGATAAAGATACTACAAGAAAAGAAAATTACAATCCAATTTCTCTAATGAATGTAGATGGAAAAATCCTCAATACTTGCAAATTGAATCCAACAACACATCAAAAGAATTATACACCATGACCCAGTAGGTTTTAACCCAAACATGCAAGGGCAATGTCGTAGTGTGAAGTTGTTAGATACTCCAGAAGACTGTGTTCTATTAATCCATTCCTGTGGGTGGAACATTTTTATAATGTTATTTCATTTGGGATATTACTCACCTAATTCAAAGTAGGTCTTAATCCCCTCACTGGAGTCCTTTATATGAGAATAAAACATATACAGAAACTGAAAGATAAAATTAAGAGAAGAGTGTCTTCTATTTCTTCTGGATTCCAATGACTTTGAGATTCTTCTCTTCTGCTGGGAAATTCATAGACATACTCAGTGGCCATCTCCAAGCCCTTGCCTACCCTTCTCCATTCCTTTGTGTGCAACTCTTTCTTTCTTTTTTTTTTTTTGTGTGTGTGTGTGTGCAACTCTTTCAATATGTTTCCACTCCACAGTTGTGGTGCCTAGAGGAACGGCCTGTCAGTACTTTGAGCCCTAAACTGGGAACAAGCAGTTTCAGCAGCTTATCAGGGCTTGAACTCTGCACAATGGTTACCGGATGTAAGGTGATTACTCAGGAGCAGGACCCCTCTCCTGGAGATGTATAAATAGCCCTTGAGCAGCACGGCGGAAGTGTGAAGCTGCCATCCATGGACCCTGACCCAAGAAAATGGCCTCCCCAGAGATGGGGTCCTTTTTTCTGTATGCGTAATAAAGCGGTAATTTGTTGAGAATTTCTGTTGACCCTGAGCCTGTCTCCCACATGGCACCAAGAACAACTTGCTTTGCGTCCTCCATGTGGCTTTGTCTTCATTGAGTCTCCAGTAATAGGATTAAGGCCCAACCTCACTCAGTTAGGTCACACCTTTTCTAAAAATAAGACCTTCAAAAGATCCTGTTTATAATGGGTTCAGACCTGCAGGAATGGATTAGGATTAAGAACATGTTCATAATTCAGCCTTCCATACCCTTTATACCAGATGCCATATACATATATATACATGTACATTTTTAACTATCCTTTACTTTATTTCAGTGAGGAAGATGTTACTTTCTATCCTTATTTTACAGCTGAAAAAGCTGCCAAACAACATCAATGGCCAATACTAACACATATGCTGCAAAAGGCAGTATACTTAAATGGTTAAATGGTTAAAAGCATGATTTTTGAGGGAAGATTTAACAAATTAAATCCAAGCTCTTCTATTTAATAGCCCTCTGATCTCAGCTAAAATATTTAACTTCTCTCTGTCTTAGTTTTCTTGGTAAGATGAAGATAATAATTATGTCTGCCTCAAGAGTTGTTTTGAGGATTACATGAATCCAAGTATACTGATTTTAATACAATAGTGATTATAATTGTATGGTACTCATAATATATGCTCAATGAATGTTAAAGCTTCCCTCTTCTTTCACTTATATTAAGAATCTTCTGTGTCCAAGCAATGTACTGAAAGGAGATATTCCCTATGTCTCTTGCCATTAGTGGACTGTATATTCCTCAAATATAGGGACACAGTTTAACTCATGCCAAGCACTTAGGAACATGGATGTTATACACAACTTCACTCAGTTTATACATGAACAAGGCATGGTGCTTTGGTTCCAAGATGTCATGATAATCAGTAAATCACAGTCACTATAGTATAAATCAGTGTGCACTGTTCCAATAACAGGGTCACTCATGCCCTTTCCGGTTCCTATGGAATTTTAGAAAATGAATTGTTCTATAACACCCACATTAGATTGTAGCATTTCTCTTATTGTTTTTTCCTTACTAAATGGAGACTTCTAAAAGATGTGCAAGGGCAGTGTTCCAGTCATCCTATCACCGTTGATACTGTGATGTCTGGTTTACAGATTGTATGTATATCGTGAGTTATGTATTTTTTTTTGTGTGTGTGTGTGCATGCGTGCACGCGCACACGCGCATCCTCATGTGTAAGTGAGGTGGAAGGGGTGTCTCAACACTGCTGTGGCAGCGGGATTGTAGTCAAACTGGTTCAAAGGCCTCAGGTCTACCCATTATTTACTGCTTGGCCTTGTGCTAAGCACTTGGCATGAGTTGGTTACAGATGTCTAGTTGAGCCATCATGCCCTTTAATCTCCCTCTCTGTAGCGCTTTAGTAATTCTAATCCTCATCAGAAGCTATGGTAAATAATTATGTGACTTTTACATGGATTTTCCCAGGAAAAATCATAAACTCAATTCTTAGGAATATAATATTGATGTATCCTGGAAGGAAGAGAAACTGATATGTGTTTCCAGTCAGGCTCCTGGTTTCAGGACACTGACCTCCTGTAAGGAAGAAAAGGAAAATAGTTGGGTAAATGCTGGAGTTCTCCTGAAAGATAATCTGTTCTTATTACGTTCCCTGATTTATAGGAGCAGGACAAGTTTGTTTCATTGTACAACTCTGTTTAAAAGCAGACAAACCTTTATTGGCTCTCTTTCACTTGGGAACAATGAAATTATCTAAAATTGAGAGTGTTGATGACCTGTTGACTTTGGACATTATTATGAGGCCCACTAGATAGAAGGGGCTGAAAGATGCACTGACTGAGAAGTAGATGGGCGAATAATGGTGTAAGCATATGATCGAACATGGTGCAACTCCAAAAAGGAGTGAAGTTGTAAGATATCTAATGATGTGAGTAAATCTGTGGTACATTTGGTGAGGTGAAATAAGCCAGAAACAAAAGAGCAAATATTGTATGATCTCATTTAGAAAATACTTCTAAGAAAACTGGGGCCTAGGTTATAGGCTCTTATAGCAGTCACATTTAGTCCAGAGTGGTAATTGTTATTTCTGGATTTTAAGGGGCTGTTTATAGATGTATAACCTAGTTTTTAGAGATAAGAATGAAGCCGATTGAGTTGGGATTAAGATAACTCGGAATACATGGGTAAGGAAGTCATTGCCTATATTTTAGAACTTCACCTACTCTTGAAACCAAAGGAAGAATGTTTTATTAAGTCCAGAGCCTAAGTTTTCTATAGCACATAATCTAACTCAACTGTCTGGATAGATCATTTAAACAATCCAAACACAGGGGGCCCAGAATAAGAATGAGAACCTTTAATTCTTTATAGCTTAACGTAATGCCTAAATATGTCCCAGAGTATATTAAACAGATATTCAAAAGTATTGGCAAAGTCCCTTGAAGGATGGGATTAAAATTATGGAACTATTCAACCTTACCACCAGGGAAACCTTGGATACTGTGCCAAAAATTAGGGACACCCAAATCATTAGGCTAAACCCTTGACCTTGAGGCTTGCTCTTGTGAAGCTTATGTATGTAGAAGAGAAGCTTAGCCTACCTGTAGGGATGCCTAAGAGTCACTACCAGAGGACCTCTTTTGTTGCTCAGATGTGGTCTTTCTCTCTGTAAGTTCAACTCTTACAAGTAAAATCATTGCCCTTCCCCTTCATGGGACATGCCATCCAGAGATTAAAGTCTCCTTGGCAGTGTAGGAGATGACCCCCAGGGATGAGCCTGGCCCTGGCACCATGGGATCAACAATGCCATCCTGACCAAAAGGGGTGAAAGAAGTGTAACAAATAGGGTATCAGTGGCAGAGAGAGTTCACGTAGAGTTGAGAGGTTACACTGGAGGTCACTTCAGTTAGACATTACCACCTATCATCACTTGCCAAACCCCAACCAAAACCATTCCTGTCAATCCTAAAGAATACCTAGGGCATTATAGAAGATTCTACAAAGTTTCCATGCATTAGGGTAACTCTCCAAAACCTGCAAACTCCAGGTGGTTCCCTGGGTCAGATAAGTCCTGAAATGTTGAGGGCCATCTCTTCCGGAGTATCGACTAGTTCCATCCCCCTTTCCCATGTTAATCACCACCCCCTTCCAACATGAAAAAGTTAGAATGGGCATAGCCCTAATACCCCTAAAGAGTGGGAGAAAGATCAAAGGTGATGGTGTTATACAGAGAAGGTCAGGTTTAACAAATGAGTATGAGTGCTGAATCAGTATATTGATATTTCTTTTAGTCTCCAGTACCTTAGAGCAGCTAGAAATAAAACCCTAAAATTGTGGAACTGTAACCCATACCAAACTCTGAAATCTGTTCTACAATCAATTGTTGCAATATATTTTGAAATTTATTACTTTTATGTATATATGTTATTTAAAGAAGATGAGTATACTAGAGAAGATAGGCTTTAACAAATGAATATGACTGCTGAATCATTATATTGATACCTCTGTTGGTCTCCAGTATCTTGGAGCAATTGGAAGAAAAAAACGAAAAATCATGGAACTGTAACCCATGCCAAACTTTAAAATCTGTTCTATAACTACTTGCTAAAATGTACTTGGAAATTTATTGCTTTTTTGTATATGTTATAATTCACAATTTAAAAAATGCCAAAGTGCAAACAGAACAAAACAGACAAACCCATTGTAAACTTGCATTTTTATGGGACCACTTCTCCTCTTCATAGACTTGGAAATGTAGTGCCCATATATTGCTAAAATAAAAGAAAATGTCAAGAAGTAATTCAGACATGAATTAGCATAATATGACATAGAGGGTACTGAGATAAGACTATGTCTTCAATCTGTTTTTGTGCAATCTGTTTTGATTGTGTTTCTTTGCTACTGTTTTTGGTGGAAGCCTTCAATCTGAAAACAGGTAGGTTAAATGAGTTATTTTGATAATTGCCAATCTGTTCAGAGAACAAAGCTCTTCTAGTTATCTTATAAAAAGTAAAACTCATTTTCAGAAGGGCTTAGGTGAGAGTCTATTTTCAAATATAGTGTCTTATAATCAGCAGATATGTATTGGAACTTACGATGTTTTAAATGAGAATGTTTTCTAAGATTTCTTAAAAAAAGAATGGCATTTTAGTAGGAAGTTAGATTGCATGGCAATAGAAAAAATAGGTCACAAATGCAGAGATATCAACATATACCCTGATCCAAAAATGTGCTTGGAGGAAAGAGGTGTCAGACATAAGTTTTCCTATTATTCAAGAATGGGTGTTACTCATAACTGAAAAGATTCTAGTGAGAGCTTACTTTTTTTCTTTTTGTATGCTGTAAGGCAGGGGTCACATTTCATTCTTTTTCTAAGTGAGTATCCCTTTATTGCAGCACCATTTGTTGATTTTTTGTCTCTATGGCTTTTCATTTGTTTGTTTGTTTGTTTGGGAAGTGCATAGGCCAGGAAGTGAGAGCTTACTTTGTATTTTAAGAGCCTAAATATTGTCTGTCAGCTGCATAGTCACTGGGTACAGGGATAAAAACATGGAGCTTTTATTAAAATAATAGCAGAAATAGTTCTTGACTTTAAAGGTTTTAAAGACAGGTAGTGAAGGCTTGATAAAACGCATGCAAAGTAAGAACTGAATTGAAAACCTCAAAAATTCAAAACTATTCATGAGACCACTGTTTCAGTTTGCTAAAACTGACAAAGTGCCATCTGCCAGAAATGGGTTGGCTTTTACAATGAGGATTTAACATGCAAAATTTCTAATTCTAAGGCCATGAAAATGTCCAAATTAAGGCATCAACAAGACCATAGATTCTCTGTGGTGAGCTTGGGCTCCTGTCAAATAGCAAGGCCCGTGATGATGTCTGCTGGTCCTTCTCTTCTGGGGTTCACTGCTTCAGCTTCTGGCTTCTCTGACTATGGCTTCTTCTCTATGAGCATCTCTTAATTTTATCTTGCAGCTTCTCTGGGGCTTTTCTGTGCCTCTCTGGGCTTTTTCTGTGTGTCCTTTATCCTCTTATAAATGATTCCAGTAAGGAGATTAAGACCCATGTATTGAATGTAATGGGTCACATCTCAATTAAATAACCTAACAGATGGTTCCACCCACAATATGTCTCCATTCACAGCAATGTATTATAAGAACATGACCTTTTTGGTGGTACATAACAACTTCAAACTAACATAACAACTTTTGAATTCCTAGGACTAAAGTACAGAAATAGAGCCATATAGTCTACTATCATAAATACATCTATTATTATATGTGACACTAATTTTTTATGGGATTATTTAACTCAGGTCTGGACCTATGTCATTAAAGGTAGTCTATGTCTTATTCATTTTCACATTGCTATACTTAGTGCAGTATTTATAATATAATAAATATAGTACATTTGAGTAGAAATCTATCCATGAAATGAGGTAATTGATTAAATCTAGGGTGTTACTTGTTTCCAGATCTGTTCTTTCTGATGGGCTGTTTTCCTTGTTCAATTAAAAGCACATCTCTTCAGGACAGACAAGGATCCTCCTAAAATTTAGCTCTGTTTTGCATGACACCCTACGTCGTAGGGAATCAGATCTTTGCCCCATCTTTTTCTTATCTTTCTCTTGAATACAGGTAATTCTTAATTTGCACTACAAAGCTACTATTCCTTTTTCTGCTTTGGAGTGAAGTTAGTTCATATTTCATGTTATATATTATTAACTTGCTGAAACCAGACACCTGTCTTATTTGTGTGCCCTCTATCGCACCTGGTGCCTCATAAATATGAGAAAGCATGTTGAATTGAATCGCATTTGATAATGATCACAAGGTTTGGAAAATAGAATGCTTTAGAACAGATTAAAAGAACACAGATTGCTTATCTTAAGCAAAAGATTAAATGCTATTATAAGAGTCTATAAATTGATAAAGGTTTTTATAACCGAGTGAGGGAAATGGGGGTGGAAGTCAAGTGGAGGAGTTATTGACTTCTCTCAGATATCTCATTATAGTTTTAAGTAGAAGGATCCAAGCCTTACTTACTTTCTATGCTTTCTGGTTATATGAACAAGGTATTTTAGGGCAACCGTACCTTGTAGGCTCTATCAGGCCCCAAAGAAGTCTGCCTTCATTTCTACCTGTATTTACAATTGCAGTGCTATTGCAGTATAAAACATACATATATATATATAAAAGATATATATATATATAAAACATATAATGTTATTTATAATGATTGTTCTGCTTTTTAATCCCGATTATACTTAGGAGACTTTAATTTTTCCTGAACATATACAATATTATATCAGTCGTACATTATTCAACATATATTTATTGAGCACTTACTCTGTGTCAACCATCAGCTATACACCAGAGATATAAAAGTGAATAAAATGCAGGCCCTTCACTTATATGGCTTATATCTGGTGGGGGATACTTAAATAAAACAAAATTGTATTACAATATAACATATGATGACTAAAATGGACCCATGAAATTCTTCAGAGCAAACAGATAGGAAATAAATGATTTGTCTATCCAATAGAAATATTTTGACCACCTATGTAATTTAAATTTTTCTAGGAGCTTTGTTTAAGAAAATACGGAGATGCAGGAAATAATTTAATAAAACATTTTCTTGGACCCACTGTAGCCAAAATATTATCATTTCAATTTGTTATAAATATAAAGTTATTAAAGATATAGTTCACTTTATTTTGTTAAATTAAGCCTTCAAAATTCAGAGTTCATTTTATATTTCCAGTAGAGCCCCATGTGGATTAACCACATTTCATGTATTCAGTCACATGTGGCTAAGGGCTATCATATTAGACAACACAGATCCAAGAAATTTAGAGAGTTTTAGGATAATTTGGTTACTTCAATGTTCAGGAAGAGTTTTGGTGCCCCAGGCAAACATTCCTCAGGGTTTGGGGACAACCATGCTGCCACCCCATTTTTCTGAGGGAGTTGAGTGTGTGCCTCAGAAGTGGCAAGAGCCCAGGTATTGCCCTAATGCTTGGATAGGGTGGAGCCAAGAAAAGGTGGTCTCCTCAGTGTCCCCCAAGTTTGCAGCCTTCATCCCAGTGTTTGGAGAGAACAGGGCCACTGTATAAGTCCTTGGAAAAGGTGGAACTGCCACTCTATCAATCCCTGAGGATAAATTACTCTCAGACATTGAAATCTAATGGAGTTTGCCCTACTGGTTCTATGAAGTGTTTAAGTCTAGTGCCCCCTGTGTTCATTCCCATTTCTCCCTATGGAAACTAGGAACATTTATCCTACATATCCTGCCTTTATATATTGATAACAGATAACTTGTTCTGAGGTCCAAAGCCAGAGGAGATTTTTGCCTTAGGGCTAATCATGCCTGTAACTGCCTTTGATGAAATTTTGTACTGTTTCTGACTTTGTATTGTATTTATATTGTTACTAAAATGGTTTAAGGCTTTTCTGTTATTGAGATGGAGTGAATGTGGTTGTGTGTGGGATTTTGAGGAAATTATTCGAAAAGAATGGCACAGCGCTTGGGGCTGTGCAGAATGGGTTCCAGGGAGAGGTGGGAAGGGCAGGTGGTAGCTTGAGATCTGCCCTAGGGAGTTGGCATCTCAGGAAAATGACAGCTCTGAGGTGGGGGCTGTGATCTCAACAATGAAGGGGCTGATATATATATATATACATATAAATATATATACATATAACACATATATCCTGCATGCTGAAGAGGACACAAATGGGCCTGAAAGGGCTGTTACCATGACAACCACAGCTCATTGTGTCCTGTGTGGTTTTTGAGTCACCCCCAGAGCAGGATGTCCAGCTGCAGCTCTCAGGCATCTCCCCAAAAGTGACCTTTGTTTGGGATGGCCGGGGTTCCTACATATCCAAGTTCTCTGTCTTAGGCAAGTGTGGGGCTCCTGAGTGCTGGTTCTTGGCAAGTGGCTTCTCTTCCCTGACCCTATTATCCTTCTCCATGAGATAGGATTGTGATTTAGTGCATTTTTAACAAGAAGGTAAAGGATCTGTATGCTGAAACCTACAAAAATCTAATGAACAGAATCAAGCAAGACATGCAGAAAATGGAGAAACAGAATGCATCCATGGATCAGAGTTCACACCATCTTCCACAAACTGATGTATACGGTGAAGTAGCTGATCCAGTGGCACACTAGTGGTCAGTGAAATTAAGCAAAATTTGATCCTGGGCAGTTGACTCCAATATCTGTGTTCTTATTCACTATGCAAGTTCAGTCTTCAGACGAAGCCTACCTCTGTACTCTATAGACCTAATGCTACATTTGATATTCTGTACAAGAATTATCAAAGTTGTAAAATGGGCTAATAAACCAAAGTGTATTCCTAAAAATAAAAACTAAAGACTAAACTAAATTTAGTCATAAATACAAATGTGATAAAGAGTTCATTACATTTTTAGATGGTAATCAATGGAATAGAAATAGTCTCTAATATTTTATTAACAAAGAGATGAACAAATTTAAAAAAAGATTCATTTTATCAGTTTTTATCAATTCCCTGAAAAGATAAGAAAAATTCACTCGTGTTGCTTATAAGACGTATATAAAGCTAAAAAATATATAAGACATATAAAGCTAAAAAAATGTCTGGAAGTAAAAGTGTGAAAAAGTCATATTTTTTCTATACCAGAAAAAAATGTTGATATTTTTAAAACAAAAAGCATTAAAAAGGCATGAGAAGGGCGAACTTCATAATGCTCACCATTTAAATTCACCTGTACTGTGTAATATATCTAAGGATTTATGTATTTAATTACATAGTCTCAAAATTTAAAGTAAAATTGACAGAACTAAAAGGGAAATAGAAAAATCCATGATCATAGTGGAAGATTTTAATGAGATTTTTCATCAGTTCCTCTGAGGAACTGACTGAAAAATGCAGACTTGAAAGCTTTAAGAATATAGAAAATTTGAACATTGCATTTAATAGTCTTGACATAATTGTCCTACATAGAACTTTCACTCGACAATTGTAGATACTCATTACTTCAAAGTACACACAGAAGTTGTATTTAAATTGATTATATCCTGGGCCAGAAAGCAAATTTCAATAAAATGCAAATGATTTAAAATATAGAGAATATATTCTGTAACCACAGTGGGTTTAAGTTAGAAGACAATAACAAAAAGATTATTTTAAATCCCTTTATCTTCAGAAAGGAATAAATATATATACATATAACACGTATATCAAAGAGGAAATGATTTAGTTTATAAAAGAATTTTGAATTGAAATTTCAACATATCAAATCTTGTGGAATAAAGCTAAAATGTCCATGGAGAGCAATTTATATCATTACCAGTACATTTTAGAAAAAAGTTTAAAAATCCATGAAATAAACATGTATCAGAAGAAACTATACATTTAAAATTAAATCAAAAGAAAAAACAATAACCAAAAAGAGAAAAATGAGTGAAAAGAAGAATCAGAATAGAAATGTTCAAAAATGATAAAAGATGATTCTGAAGATCAGTAATATCAACAAACTGTCAAGACAAATGAGAAGGAGAGAGAAAGTGAAAGAGAGAGAAGAAAGAAGACAAACTACATACCATCAGGAATGAAAATGGCAAAATCACTACATCAGAAAGTTAAGGCTATATCATGTACAATTTTATACCAATAAATTTGAAAATGTAAGTGAAATAGAAAAATGCTGAAAAAATATATATTTTTAAAATTAACACAAGATACAGGAATTGTTATCCTTTACCTAGTAAATACATTTAATACATTGTTTAAAAGCTTCCCCTGGCATGTTGAGCATCACATAGAAAAATTAAAGAATCTCAAGAAACTTTATAGGCGTCATGATATTCTGGCATATAATGAAAGCTGGTAATGCAGGGCCTCAAATACAGTGTAAAAGTTTAGAAAAATCCTTCCTCAACTAGCAACAGTTTCATTGTCTAGTTCAAATTCAGCCCTCTCCCATCACAAAACCAATCTTTACACCATAATGGAGTAGTAGAAGTGTTTCCAGGAGAGTTTGAAGTTAAAGTCTGCCAAGGTGACTATCACCCTCGACTTGAAGATGTTTTCCTTGGCAATCTTAGTTAATACCTTGTTTTTGAAGGCTATTTACATGTTTTTATATACTTGGATCAATGATTAGTAATGAACACACTCCTGTTGTTTCCGTATACTGTAACACCCGAGGCCAAGGGTATGCTTAGGTCCATGCACATGGAACTGACGTATATCTGACTTGGCATGTATCCATGCATCATACATAATACAGCAATGTTTTTAAGAATCCAGTATGACAAATATGGGAAGGATAAAAGAGGGTTTCAGGCACAAGATGCAGGCTGAAACAATCAACATTAGATATTCTCTAATCACAAAAGGAGACAAAAATAGTCTAAGATAAAGAACCAGTCATCAGATAGCATTAGAGAGATAAAGAACTACAGTCTGTTGGAGAGTAAAGGCACTTCTGAGAGGAAGATAAGGGAGAAGAATATAGGCCGCCTCTGGCAGGAAGTATGCACTGAAGGCAAACTTCTATCCTTAGCCAGAGGGCTTAGTATTGTATTTTAGTTATTTTGGGGTATTATGATCATGCAAATTCTTAAATTTTTATGGGAAATCAAAAGGTCAAGAATTGCCAAGTCAGTTTTGATGATAAATAACAATGTAAGAGATCTTGCCTAACGAATATATAAATTTATTCTAAAGCTGAAGTAACACAGTATGGTATTGGCATAAGGATGGATATGTGAAACAATGGATCAGAATAGAGCCCCAAAGCATAAATTACACTTAGACATGACTGATATGGAGAAAGATAAACTTTTAAACAGATAGCATAATGGCAATTGATTGTCCAAATTGAATCATGCCAGAAAAAAATCGCTATCAGTGAGTCGAAAGACTTAATACTATTAATACAAATAGTATGTAATTTTTAGAAATTGACAGGGCATCATGATAGGGAGGTACTTTTAAGAAAATTTAAAAAGCACAAACCATAAGATTAAAAATTTGATGAATAATACTATGTCAAAAGTAACTTCTGTTCCTCAAAAGTTAGTGTTAGAAAGTGACAGGACAAGTCAAAATTTGGAGAAGAAATCTCCCATGAATATAATGAACATATTAGCATCTAGACTACACCTACACACCCATATAAGTGAATGTATGTATTTATATGCACACATAACACACACATTCACTTGCATGTTCTACAAAGGAGAAATAAAGATCAACCCTGATGAAAATATATTAAAATATGAAATTTGAATGGATATTCTGGTGTGAGATGTCTAATAAACAACTAAAAATATTTTCAGCCTATTAGTAATTTGGGAAATTACAATGAGACACTAATTTTCCTATACCTTGCTGGCAAAACAATGAAAAGTCTGACTATAATAATGTTGACAAAGGCATAGGGCAAAGTGAGTTTCCTATATTTTTTCCCAGCCACTTTAGGACACAGTTTGCTGTCATCTAATAAAGTTAAAAGTATGCCTAGCATAGGATGCCATATAATTCCATTCATGGGCATGTGAATAGAAAATTTTGCACATAGACACTAAGAAATGCAAAAGAAATCTCATAATAACTTTGGGAAAGGGACAATACTTTAGGGGGAAAATGTCCATTAGTAGAAGATTGGTTGGAAATTTTGTGGTATAATTATACAATGGACAATAACCAAGAAGTTCAAATAACTCTATAGCTGCACACACTAAAAATGTTATGCCTCAGAAACATCATCTAAAAGAAAACTATTTGCAAAGAATGTATGGAATAAGATAAAGTGTACCATATGCCAAAATAGGCAAATCTATATATTGATCATGTACGCATACACTCATACACCACAGGGGTATTTATTAAAACAATCAGGGAAGTGAGAAACTCAAAATTCAGGATAGCAGTTGTTTCTGTGAAGAGGGAAAGGATCCAACTGACAAGTTGCACATAGTGACTTTAAAACTTGTTGATAAGTTTAGTAAGTATGCAGGTGTTAATTTTGTTATTAATATTTATAGCTTACATATTTCTTTTACATATTCTTTTTACATGCGACATTTATAATGCAAGCATTTTGAGAGCTTAAAAGAGAGGAAGATCACAGAAAGTTCATTCTGAGAGCAGGAGTGAATACTGAGCAGGCAGAGATCATTCTCAGACATTTAATAACACAAGGAGCCGTAATTCCCAGACTGTGTTCTCTTAGAATAGTAGGAAGTCACCACTAGCCACCATGGTGCCTTTATGCCAATTAGGCAGCTATAGCAGCGAGCCTGGGTGCATAGCTTGGCTGCATTCTCCCCTCCTTTCACCCTCTCAACCAGTATTACTATTTTATTTATTGTGTGGCTAGTGAGGAGGGAAAAGTATGGATTCTCTAGAAGCCAAAGTAAGTAATCACTTCAAAAACGAAGGGATAATCAATGACCAAATACAGCACAGCAAGATGATTTTACAAGAAGCATATTCAGCGAAATAATAGGGCCAATACTTAGCTGAGATCAAAGAGGGAGTATAGAACTATCAAGTATAAATGCTAGGAGTAATGAGCATGAGCAAGACAGTAAGCCATGTTCTAAAAATGTTACAATTAAATACTTATGTTTGTAAGAGTATTTGTGTATGCAATGTACTCAATAAATACATACAGAATAAGCATAGACATATATATCTTATATACATAATTATGTATATCTGATAAAGAATCATATATAAGCAGCACATGATAGAAGTATGATGGCATTTATATTAGAAAATAAGTAATTTTAATAAGACTATCAAATGCACAAAGGAATTTTAGCATTCTAACTTTAGTTTAAAATACAATAATAAACAGCTATTTTTATGGTAAAAACTTCATATAAACCCCGCAAATCTAGACCTACCTCTTTGTTTAATACAATTTATCACCAAATGACTGGTGTTTCCCTATTGTCTTCATCTTTAGCATCATAAATCTCTTGAGTCAGGAAGCATGTATGTGATGTTTCATCTTTTATTTTCCCACTCTGAGGTACTGGAGAAGGAGAGGTATTAATGAACTTATGTCCTGCCTTTTATTTTTGCTATATGAGCAAATTATATTTTTTGTTTTAATTTGTTAATTAAATTAAATTTGTTGCTATGTGACCACAACCAAGTCATTCCAACCATCAGCCCAATCTCAGTTGAATATGGCAGTAGGAGTTACATCTAACCAAAGGGGGAAAAAAACACACGCAAAAAACTAGCCTTTTCTTTTAAAAATTTAATTCCCTCCCCCCAAAAGTAGAAAAACTTAAACATGTTTACTACTGCATTGTGAGATATTTTGCAAACTGAAAATAAACCAATCAGAGAACATATTTGTGGTAAGTTGAACATTTTACCACAATTTAGATCTGCATCCCTGTGTGTGTGATCACATTATAAATAGGACCTTTTGAAGATGTTATTTTTAATTAAGTTATGGTCCAATTGCATTAGGTTGAGTCTTAATCTAGATTACTGGGATCCTTTATAATTAGAAAAAATTCAGATTCAGAGAGAGAGAAAGCCATGGGAGGACCTGGAAGTCAAAAATCAATGGAATCTGGAGAGAAAGAAGACATGACCATTTGTTGGGAAAACCAAGGAACCCAAGGATTACTGACCAACTGGGACTCTACAGAGTTCCCAAATCTGGGAGGAAGCAGGCCTACTAAGTTCTAAAACTATGGACCAATACATACCAGTTATTTAGGCCAAAACCAAAATACCAGTTTGTGGTATTTGCGATTACAGCCTAGCAAAACTAATATATCAGTAAAATTTTTCTTTTAAAATTTTTTCTTTAACATATTTTATAATTTGGGAAAATTATAAAATTAGGATGCATATTCTTGAGAAATGCCATTGGCTCAATTCTACCCTGAATTAAATCTTTCAAACAAGCTCCAAATATTTTTTTGTTTTTATTTTTGTTCTTCCTACCAGCTTCCAATTTAATAGAGCAGGGTAGTATTGTTTATGGTGTGATCAATTGACAAAATATTATGAGATCTGTTTTTTTTTTTTGTAATTAAAGAATACCAAAGAGCTCTTATTCATTGTATACTGATGATTCCTAATCTATTACCAACCTTACCTGACTCATCATTAACAAAATTTATTCTCTCTTAAATCATATATAGATTACTTTTCCTCCTACCTGAAATCTCGTATGATTTCCCCAGAGATGTTATGAAGGTTTCTGGACGGTGGGCCATTTCTTTTGTGAAAAACAAGGGCTCACAACTGCAGTAACTCAGGTCAATAGGCTGTGTTTTCAGTGAAAGATCTATAGCAATTCAAGTAAATTGGATTGAAGTGATAGATGAATTCTTTTGGCTAATTATTCCCAGAGATTTGCTCTCTAACCTTTACTATTCATGTCCAGTTTCAGGGACTTAAAACTTAACTCTTCCATAGTATCTTGAGGGCCCAGTGATGTGCCTTTTACAGTTTTCTAAGCCTTTCCATGTAACTTGAATAATTTGCAGTGTGCGTGCTAGACAGAAAAATGTATAGATTAGTGTGAGTAGAAAGTGTAGAAATCTCTAGTGGGAATTAACCTTATATCTCAAATGGAAACAAATTTACCATGTCTCTAGTATGACAAAGGGCCAGCATTCCACCTATTGGATATTCATAATTTTAGCAGGGCGAACACTTCATATATGAAAGACAAATCTACCCTCAGCATGGGCAGTTCCTTATTTTTTTTCTTAATGGGGATCCAGATGTATCTCTGCATAAATACTTGAAGTATATTCTCTAATAAGCTTAACTATCATAAGAGAATTTTAATAAAAATCCATGACTAGAATCTTGTATAAGTCAGTATTTGATTTTGTGTGTGGAACTGAAAAAAAAAGCCAAAACATTTTCTGGGAACTTTTGCTAGATTATGAGTTCATGACAGGTGTTCAATAAATGAGTAAATGCAATTTGTTGTTGTTTTTACTGTTCTTGAATTTATTGAGTGCTAAGTAGTGAGCCTGGCTCTGGAAATACAAAATTGAGTAATACATGTGTCCTGCCCTTTAAGAGCTGAGCATCTATCTCACGGGGAAGGCAAACTCATAAATTACTAATTAAACAGAATGCCTTTAAAGAGGATTGAGAAAAGTGCAAAGGAGGCCAGAGAAGGGAAAAATTAACCCTAAGGAGGGATATTTGAAAAGCCTTCCCAGGCAGAATCAGAGCCTTTATTTCTTTCCATTGAAGCTCCTTGGAGAATTAGTTATTTCATACCTAAGGAATGTAACGTGCCAAAATTCACATTACAGTGTCCTTAATTTGGTCACTTTAAAAGGATGTTCACTATTTGGGAGATTTGCCAAAAGACAAATGACTATAGAGCAGCTCCCTTTGAAAATTTATGATTACTCTGAAGCGTGTTTTTAAGAGTTTTTTTTTTTTCTTTCCACCTTCTTTCCCACTTTAACAATTTCAATTGTTTAGGAAACTATTTTGAGTGCAAAATAGCACTTACTCATGTCTGCAAAGTCACTAAACTCTTATGGCTTATCTCTCTAATTTGTTTTCTATTATTAGCTGGGCCAGTTACAGGGTGAGCATTTTTAGAACCATCTGGAATAGAATGAAACATTACGCTTTTGGATGAGTACATTTAGAACATTTTCTTTTCTTTGAAAAAGGCCAATGACTTTCATAATTGTGTAGAACTAGTGTTAAGAGCCTAATTTTAAGATTTGTTTACATGAGTTATGCCTCTGTTACAAGTAAATAGAAAGAACAGAACCAACTTACATCTACCAAGTGAAGTTAATAAAACTGGAAACGGGCTTGTTTTGATCTGGTTAAGTTGCATTTTAAATCTGGGTTCTGGTGAAGGTCAGGTGAGACACAATGGGAAACTGAGGCCATGATGCACGAGCAAAGATGCTTTGTTATTTACAGGTCCCACATACAGAGGGCTGCCGTGAGGGTCCATGAGAAGTGTGACAGGCTCAGGTGTCTCAACCAGTAGGTGGGGAACACACAGGCAGAGCCAGAGGGACCTGCAGCCTTGTGCCTTTACTGTGGTCCTATGGTGGACGTTAGCATGTTTCCCGTGGGAGTCAAGGATGGTTAGTTTAAAGCAAAGATGCTCCTGAAAAGGTTTAGGGGCTGGGAGTCCAGGGGTGGTGGGGATGGTAACTTATCATTTGGGACCAGCTGTGGGTTTCAGGTGAGTGTGTGAGTGGTATGAAGATGGACTCTGGAGGAGTTTATGCCCCAGGGCTGGAAAGCTGCTTATTAACTAGGCTAAAGGTCAGTGTTGAGGCAGGTGGCTTAACCCAAGTGAGATGGGTGCTGAGGCAGCAAGCAAAATCTTTGATTGTTATAACAATGCCTTAGGAGAATTTAAAAACACCCACAGTTAAATGAACAACAACCCAGCCACACAGCCTTGGTGAGCACTTTGAGCACTCACTATCTCTTAGGAGAAAATAAAAGGAAGCTATTTATATTTTGACTGACCTACATTGGGCTACCTAATAGCCTATAGTGCCATGACCTAATTGTGGGAAAGTTCATGGTGCCAAGAGAATTTAATTGCTCCTTTGGAAAGTATTGGCTTAGAGTTCCCAACTGAAAAGAAAGTGGGGAAAAAAAAGTGATATAAGAGCTAAAACCTGATTATTAATTTCAAACTGCTAAACTCCTATAAGCTTCTTTTCTTCTTTCCATTGATTTTATAATGGTCCACAATTTTCCTGTATGGGACTAGTAATTCTGCTTTGCTCACCTAATTTAAATAGTACCATTTGACATTTTGGGGTTATCTAATAATGGAGTCAGCCAGGCAATCAGCTTTAGTATTATGCATTTCTTGAGCATAAGGAAAAAAAGAAATCTTAAAAGACAGGCTGGCTTGGTTTAATTTCATTGGATATTGGCATTTTTCAAAAGCAAAGCAGTACTAGTGATGCAAAGCAGGTTAAAAGATTGTTGGTTTGCTGAGAAGGAAAAATATATTTGTTTTCTACAAAGGACAATGCTATTAAATAAAACGTCGACATGTGCAAAATAGTGAAATTCCTCGTCTTTATGAATCTCTTGATTTCTGAGTAATAGACTCATTAGGAGATGTGAGAAGTGTAAAAAGATTACAGATATTAAAATGGTTGATAAAAGAGTAAATAGCAGTGGGATTAAAAAGGAAAAAAATGAGGGTGGTATTCTTGTTCTCTTTGGGGAGGGAAAAGGAAGGAGAGGAGTGAGTCTCAACACAGTTTAAATGGGTAATAGGGCATGTTCAGAAGTGCTGTGCAGTGGCATTCAATGAAATTCTCAACTCTTCCTCCTCTCATTAAGTTGATTCATGGAGTCAGTAACGGGGGAATAACTGGCAAGTGCTGCCTGCTGTGAAAATGACCACATGTTCCACATCCGTCAGTGTAACCTCTGGAGAAAAAGGCCCTGGAAACTGCAGCCTCTTTCAGGGCTTCCTCACCTCCTTTTGTGCTAATATTACCGCTCTGCGCTCCTTTGTGTACTTAGCACCTGTGTGCTACCCTTGAGACCTGGGTATGTGCCACATAAATGTAGATGTTCTTGGTCAAAATCCTTCCAGGATCATTATTATTATTGCTGCTGTTATTCTTATTATTATTAGAGCAGTTGTAGGCTTACAGAAAAACCTTGCAGAAAATATAGAGTTGCCATAAACCCCCTTCCGTATTATTAACACCTTGCATTAGGGTGGTACCTTGGTACAACAGATGGAAGAATATTATAATTGTACTATTAACTTTAGTACGTTCTTTCCTTGAGGGTTCACTATTTATGTTGTATAGGCCTATGTGGTTGTTTTTTTCATTTTTATTCCAGTAACATATATAATCTAAAATTGTTTTTAAACATTTTTTATTGACACAAAGCTGAATATAAGCTGCAATGACGCAAGGAGAACCATCACATCAACATCCATTTGGTGAAGTTGGAGGGGCAAGAAATTATTGATGGCAGAAGAAAATTTGTAAAAGTGAACTTTATGTTTATTTTATTTGGTTGTTTGATGAATACCTAAAATATGAGATTTAGCAAAGTCAATATTAAGCCTCTGATATTAGTCCCTCCCCACACCTTTTATAAGTAAATTTAGCTATTTTCACCTAGCTATATTTAAGTGGCAGCGTCCTCAGCAAATTACAAAGCTATGTGGTCTTTTCAGTGAAGTGACTGTGGATCCTAATCTCTTCCCTGTTTTTCCTGGCATTAGAAAGAAATAAGTAACTGTTCACTTAACTGATTTATTTCCCCTGTTCAAGGCTGCTTGCAAGAGCACTCTGGGTTGCCATGGAAAAATATAATGACCCAAGGTCCCTGTCCAAAGGAATATGGGGATTTATTAGATTGAACAGAAAGGATTTTTCTCCCATCTGAGGAGCTTTTCGTGTTTCCCTGTGATATGACTTTTCAGGAGTAAATCTCTGCATAACTTTTCTTGATACTTTTACAACAATTTTGGAGAATACAGTTCAAACATAATTCAGAAGCAACAGCATGGCTTGGATATCTCCAATTTTATGGGTTTTGTGACAGTGAGGATTTGGAAGGTATCTTTGGGAGGAACTAAATAGCATTAAATTTGTGGGGAGGTCTGGAGGCGTGGGGGCTGACTCCTGGGGATAAGCCTGGCCCTGCACTGTGGGATCAACAATGCCATCCTGACTAAAAGGGGGAAAAGAAATGTAACGAATGAGGTATAAGTGGCTGACAGAGTTCAGATAAAGTTGAGAGGCTTCTCTGGAGGTCATTCTTATGCAAGCTTCAGTTAGCCGTTGCTACCTACCATAATTTACCAACCCCTAATCAAAACCATTCCTGCCAACCCTAAAGAACACTAGGGTATAAAGAACTAGGGTATTCTATGAGATTCTACAAAGGTTCCATGCACTAGGGTTACTTTCTAGAAACCAACAACTTCCAGATTCAGATAAGTTCTGAAATGCAGAGGGGCCAGTCTCTCCAGAACAACAACTAGTTCCATCCCCCTTCCCATATTATCAACAGCACCTTCCAACATGAAAAAGTTAGAATGGCCATAGCCAAATACCCCTAAAGAGTGGGAGAAAGATCAAAGGTGATGGTGGAATTATACAGAGAAGGTTTGGTTTAACAAATGAGTATGATGGCTGAATCATTATATTGATATTTCTTTTAGTCTCCAGTGTCTCAGAGCAGCTAGCAATAAAAAACAAATGTGGAATTGTAACCCATACAAAACTCTGAAATTTGTTCTACAACTAATTGTTGCAGTGTGCTTTGAGATTTCTTGCTTTTTTCTATATACGTTATTTTTCACTCAAAAAGTTGATTGTGATGATAAATGCACAGCTATATGATGATACTATGAACCATTGATTATACGCTTTGGGTGATTACATGGTATGTGAATATATAATATATATCAATTTAAAAAAGGCTACTATAGGGTGGGCCACGGTGGCTCAGCAGGCAGACTTCTCACCTGTCATGCCAGAGACCTGGGTTCAATTCTGGTGCCTGTGAAAAAAAAAAGGCTACTACAAAAGAATTTGTGGGGAAGTAGATCTGTCTGAAGTTACTCTCTTAGAATGGTCAAAGACAGCAAGGAAGGTATGAAGTAAATATAGTCCCTATCGTTAAGGATACTCAGACTCACGTCTGTGATAGGGACAGGCAGGCTAAAGGCCGGAAGGGCTAAAAGCAGCATCTCAGGATGGGTAGCAGAATAGTTATCCTAATTCAAACAAAATCTGTATTAATCAATGGATGTGTTACCTCAGACCTTAAATGGTTAAAACAAAAATATTCATATCGCTGACATCATCTGTGGGTCAGGAATGAGGGTGGGCTAACTGAGTGGTGTGGTTCAGGGCCTCTCATGCAGTTGGAGTCAGGATGTCAGTTGCAGTCATATGATGGCTTTGCAGGGGCTGGAGGATCCTCTTTGAAGTTCGCTTATCCATGCACAATACAAGGTAATGCTGGTGGTGTACAGGAGGCAGTATTTCTTTGCCATGCAGACCTCTCCAAAGGTGACACGGCAGCTGGCTTCCTCCAGGGCAGGTGGTCTAAGAAGAGAGCAAGGCAGAAGTCACAAAAGCTAAATCTCATTTTTGAAGCTGAGTACTAATGAAATTACTTTCCCCATATTAAGTTTAGGAGTTGCTTCCTGGCAGGGGCAAAGGGCAAATCTGTGTTATGACAGGCAAGCAGAAGAGAAAATTCAACTTTCTGCCAAATGGTTTAGCCTGTGTCTATATATTAACACTCACTTCCTTTCCTACGTTATCATATAAACTTACCTCCTCATTATCTACTCAAGGGAAAAATCAGTAGCACTAATAATCCAAAATCAATTAAAAATACATTATGTACAGGAGGGGACATGGAGTAATTGCCATCTTAATTATGTCTGACCAAATTAAAATTTGTTTGTGTTCTCTGAGAATAAGTGTGAAAAGTGATGGCCCAATTGAGCCAGTGAAGACTTGGGAGGCTCAATTGAGTTTTAAAATTTCTTAGGAAACCTATGAAAATTTTAACTCCCATAGAGTAGTCAAAATTTAATTCTCTCCGATTGTGATTAACTTATAGGTAGAATTTTAATATGCCTTATGTGTTTTTACATCTTCACGTTTTTTTCCCCATTGTTGATTATCTTATCTGGCCATAGATCGATTTTGAGTCATATTTCTGAATATTAGAAAAAGAAGAAACTGGTAAATCATTAGATTAGAGAAGTGTAGTAAAGGTTTTGGAAAGAAAATCTTTGGAGAGATGAAGGAAGCCAACAGAAAGTCAAAATGTCCTTTAGAACTGCCCTCCTGTATCTATGGTATTTAAGAGCTAAGTCCTGTGTCAGGGGATCTGCTAAGTTTTGCTCTGGTTCTGTATGTGACTCTGGGGAGCAGTTAAAAACTCCAAGTTTTAAACTCAGAAAAGCATTGCACATTTGTATGGGGGTTGATTCATTAATTTCATTCCTTAGACCAATGTTTATGGGGCATCTGTGTGTGCGGGTAGCTGTTTCTATTTTTGGATCTTCATATGAATATT
>PVIY010036675.1:0-25268 GCA_004026745.1 Myrmecophaga tridactyla | reverse complement strand
TCTTCCCTCTTTGGTCGAGAAGGTTCTCTCAATCCCTTGATGTTAATTCTCAGCTCATTCTAGGGTTTTTTTCCATCCCTTGATGCTGAATCTCAGCTCATTCCAGGTTCTCTGTCCCATGTTGCCAGGAAGGTACACATCCCTGGGAGTCATGTCCCACGCAGAGAGGGGAAGGGTGGTGAGACTGCTCATCATGTTGCAAGCCCTTGATCTTGAGGCTCGCTCTTGCGAAGCTTATATATGTTGCAGAGAAGTTTAGCCTACCTATAGGTATGAATAAGAGTCACCTTTTGTTGCTCAGATGTGGCCTCTCTCTCTCTCTAAGCCCAACACCATAAGTAAAACCATTATCCCTCCCCCCATCCCCCATGTAGAACATGACATCCAATGTTGAAAGTTCTCCCTGGCAATGTGGGGCATGACTCTCAGGGATTAGCCTGGTCCTGGCACTGTGGGATCGAAAATGCTATCCTGACCAAAAGATGGAAAAGAAATGTAAGAAAATATGGTATCAGTGTCTAAGAAATTTCAAATAGTGTCCAGAGGCTTTTTTGGAGGTTATTCTTGCACATGCTTCAGCCAAATATTGCTAATAACCACAGTTTGCCAAATGCCAACCAAAACCTGTCCTGTTAACTCTAAGGAACACTGAGTGTTCTATCTGAGATTCGAGAAAAGTTTCCTGCACTAAGATTGCTTTCCAGAAACCTACAACCTCCAGATAGGTTCCTAGGCCAGATAAGTCCTGAAACCTAGAGGGGCCAGATTCTTCAAGAAAATCAACTAGTTCCATCACCCTATCCAATATTATTGACACCCATTTCCAATATGAATAAGTTAGAATGGGCATAGCCCAAGTACCATTACAGACTGGTAGAAGGACCACAGGAGAAGGAGGAGTTATTACAGAGAAAATAAGATTTAACAAATGAGTATGACTGCGGAATCATTATATTGATATTTCTCTTAGAGTCCAGTGTCTTATAGCAGTTAGAAGGAAGAACCTAAAATTTTGGAACTGTAACCCATACCAAACTTTGAAATCTGTTCTATAATTACTTGTTACAATGTATTTTGAAATCTATTGCTTTTTGTACATATGTGATATTGTACAATAAAAAATGTTTAGAAAAAGTATATTGACATGGGAAAAAGACCACAATATATTGTTAAAATAGAGAAGTTACAAAACAGATTAAATAGCATTATCTAGTCAAAAAATATGAAATCATTTTATACACATTTTTTATCTTGCTTTTCTCAATACCTAGTAAGTATTTCTCCCAATACACAAATAAGATTCTAATCCATTATGTCTAATGCCTTTATTCCATTGTGTTGCTATACTGTACTTTGTAATCCAATTCTCCATTGATGAGCATTTTCCTAATATTTTTCTACAATGGATAATAATGCAATAAAGTCCTTTGTATATAGAACTATATTTACTAATGCTTTGGTCTTTGAGATACATTTCAAACAATAGAGCATTGCTAGATCAAAGGGCATACATATTTGAAATTTTAATAGCTTCTTTATACCAATATTCCAGGAAAAGATGTAACAACATATTTCAGCAAATGAGTACTATTTTCTCCACACCCCCACATACACACACACACACACAATATTGTAGCTCTTTTAAAATTGTACCATTGTGATGGGTACACTGTTAGTTTCATTTGTATTGTAAATTACATAACTATTTTAATTTCTGGCCTTGTTGCATTTCTGGAGATCATAGTCTCTCAATGAATTTAGAAAAGGATGCAACAATGATAAAGATTAAAATTGTCCTGACCACTTGAGAAAGCAGGTGTGGAGCTATGAGCGGGAGGGGCTTATCCCCCTGGTTAGGAAGGTCCATTGTCTCATCTTCTGTCTCTGAGAGAGGCTTCTGTAAGAAGGGAAATCAAGAACCACCTCCTGGCTTATCACCTACATCTTGGCAATGGGCTGGATAGTCACTGCTTGCAGTTCCCAGGGAATTTGAAATTCATTCTATTTGAGGTGGTCTAGCTGGGACAAATGGACTATTAGAAATCCAAATTTCTGAAGACTCTATTCATTACTTCTACTCATTGATGTTCAATTATTGACTTGGAGCTATACAGAAAAAAGAAAAGACAACAACAAACTAATCTAATACCTTTTCAATAGGAGTTCACTTAGAGTGTTTAAAGAAGCTAGATTTTATTCAGAATTATATTCTTCTCTAAGAGTCTTCATTAATTTTAATTACTCCTCAGAAAAAGAAAGAACGCCCTTCAACTCTTTGATCAAATATTCAAGTTATTACAAGATACTAAGAGTCACACCCAAAATAAATATTAAATATTGCTCCATTGAAAGGGGTCTGTCATGGTCAGGTCCATGTGTCAACTTGGTCAGTTTTGTCTGGTTGGGCAAGTGCTGGCCTGTCTGTTGTGATGAGGACATGTCATAGAATTAAATCATGATCACATCAACTTCATCCACAGCTGATTCCATTTGTAATCAGCCAAGGGGAGTGTCTTCTGCAATGAGTGATGCTCCATCTAATTACTGGAAGCCTTTTAAGGAGGATTCAGAAGAGACAGGCTCTCTTCCTGCTTCGGCTGGCGAGCCTCTCCTGTGGAGTTCGTCCAGACCCTCCATCGGAATCGTCGGCTTCACAGCCTGCCTGCGGATCTTGGACTGTGTGTTCCCACAGTTATATGAGACACTTTTATAAATTTTATATCTACAGATATTTCCTGCTGCATCTGTTTCTCTAGAGAACCCTAGCTAATACGGTGTCCTTGTTGGAATTCTGGCCTGTATGAAGATAGTGTTCAGGAAGTATGCTTCCAGAATGCAAGAAGCCATGAGCCAGGTTTCCTCTACAATTAGTTTCCTGGGCCAAACCCCCAACATGAGGAAACAGAATTTCCAGAGATGGGCCCGAGAGTCTGCAGGGGAAGCCACCTACCAGAGCTAGTGGGAGCTCTCCGAGCAGGGCTAGGGCTGAAAGCCTTCCTCTTTATCTCACACCTGGGCTGACTTAGGCTGTCAGTCAGACATCAGTTACAAAGGAGAATAAAGGTGCTAATTACCCACTTGACACCTGAGTGACTCTGACAACTACTTTTCTCTTAGCTTCTGAGGAGGTTGCAATTTTGCCTGCCTCCTAGAAACTTCAAACCCCTGAGTGTTTTATTCCTGCTGTGAAACTCAAGTTAAAATAAAGGCTTCTGTGAACCTTCTGCTGACTTGCTCCCACTCTTCTCTTATGTATATTTCTTTAATTTTGACAATTGACTTCTAAAAGGGATCACATCCTTTCTCTACAAAAAAGTTTATATTCAGTAACCCAACCTTATGGAGTTCAAAACAAAGTCATAAAAGAGAAAGCCAAATGGTTTCTTTTAAAAGTTGCTCAATGAATCTCAATTGGAACTGAAGATAATTTAAAGTGTGGCTCCCTTATTCTTTATACTCTGTATATGGTATGGTTTCAGAAACACTTGAGTAAGAATCTTGTTCAGTATCATTTCTGCTTTGATCCCTTTGAATAGTAAGAGTTTAGATTTTTTTAAATCACCCTATTAAATTATCAATACTCGCTAATCCTTAACAGCTAGGATCTTACATAATGATTGAGAAGTTTCTCAGCAATTGAACATGATATTGAGCCTTTGGTGGAGATACAATGGGGGAGATGAAGAAAACAAGAATCAAGTTTCAAGGGCGGACATTTGCCTCCAGCTCTGCCCTGCAGTGGAGAGGACCCTGGGTTCTGAGACACAGCCTCAAGGTATGTAGGCAAGGGATCGATCTTTTCTGAACTTCAATTTTCTCTTCTATAAAGCACAATAATAATTCCTTCCTTCCACAAGTTATTGTGATGATAAAAGCAATAAAAATTATAACGTGAAACAGCAACATTTTTCCACTTGAATCTGGACATCATTGGGCCAAATCTACCCTTGCACTGTACAATGAAGAGCTACAAGAACTCCTTCCGTGAGTCCATCTAAGCACTAAAAGAAAATATTACAAAAACAACACAAAACCTTGATTAACCAACTAATTCTTCAACTTTGAGCAGCTGGTTGAAGGAGATTGGCAGGGTGCTGCAGAAACATCCTGAGTTGAGGATTTTTGTGCAGATGATTTTGAAGACAGTGTTCCCTGGGGAATCCAGAAAGGGAGTGAAAGTAGTCCAGGGAAAGGGAGCAGTCAAGCCAAGGTGACATGTCAGGGGCAGTTCCATACCTAAGCTAGGAAGCCCTGGGATACATCTTAAAAATAAATTAAAAATAAAATTAAAATAAATTGTAAAAACTGTAAATAACTGAAGAAGTAGCTGCTGCCAGCAGATTCCCAGTAAATGGAAACATTGTCCTTATTCCTAAAGGATAAAAGGAATGGGAAGTGAGACACACTTCCTCAAATGTAAGGATTTAACAGAAATCATTATTTCTAAATGCCCACATGGTTCCACATTTTTTCGGCATTTCCTCACCATCCATAAACATATGCCACCACCTTAACACCAAAAATAAGAAAAGAATCCCCAACATGATGAAGATGAATAAATAGCAACAATCTTCCTGCTGTCAGAAGCCAAATCCTGCTGTAAGAAAAAGAAAAAAAAAAAAAAAAAAGGATGTCATGTACGCACCTGACACAGAAATGTGAAGTATGGAGTTTTGTCTTTTAGAATATCACCAGAAATATCACTGATTGATCCTGATCTGAAACTTTCAAAGACTTTAGGAGGGTTTTAAAGAGTATATTTGAGAACCCTCCCACCACCTTTTATCAAAATGCAGCTGGTGGATAAACTGCTTTACAAAGCAGTCTGCTGGTTGCAACTTCCTCTGGGTGGGTCCAGTAAATCGTTGGGCTCCTCTGGTTCAGGCAGAATGGAATTAGCTCATTGCAATTGACAAATGATTGCCACTCCCTATCCTGAAAGCCCCCCTCCAAATATTCACAAGGGTTAATCTCAGTCAAAAGAAGTTCAGCTGAGAAACATGGACCACTCTCCAGTAGAGTGCCCTCCTTATGCTTTTACTTTTCTTTTGTCCATGGATATTCCAAAACAGAGACTGACAAATGGCCATCTTCAGAAGGTCAAAAGGTTCCTACACAGATCTCTTCCTGCACTCCCGAAGGCACAAGAATCAATAGATGAAGACAAGAGAGGAAAGAATGAAGCTGGTTTAAGCTCCTTACTACCATACTCTCACAATTTAGAGCCATTCAATCACAAAATGAGAGTCCTGTGCAGTAAATGGTCCAATATACCCTGTGCTACTTGCCTTATATGCCATTACTCAACAAGCCTGCAAGTTTTATATTATGTCAGGTTTATATAGCAGGTGAAAAATACACAGCTTGTAAACATTCCACCTAAGATTCCTCTGACATTAATGCCACAAATCCTACCCTGTCCCCTGCCTTAGGTCATGGGACCATGCTTCCTGCTATAAAATCCCCTTCCAGGAAGGGGGCCAATAGAAAGAAGGAGAAAGGGGGCTTGAGCAAGGATTGACAGTATTTCCTAGGCAGATTTTGGGTGGCAAATAAGGTGGTCAGTGTCCTATCCTGGTGGGGATGTAGCATGGGTGTAGGGAATTGAATTGTGTCCCTCATAAAGAGGGCTCAAGTTCTGACTCTGATCCTATCAGTTTGTAAATAGGACTTTTGAAGACATTGGTAAAAATGAGGCACTTTGGAATAGAGGGGGCCCTAATCTAACATGACTTCATCTTTATAAGGAGAAGAAATGTGGACAATGATGAAGAGACAGACAGACAGACAGAGAGGGAAACAGAGTTGACCACCAGAATGAGGCAGAGACCGAGTTAGACCACCACAGGCCAAAGAACGCCATGGACTGCCAGCTCTGCAAGGGACTGCTGCTGGTCTCATAGGAGACAATTTCTGCTAACTCTTCTTGACTGTTCACACAATCTTGCCCCTATTCTGGGTGATATTTCCTTCTTGATTCTACCTCAGTCAGGAATTAGGCTAATTCTAGGTAAGATTCTCTAACATTTGCAGCCTCACATTCATAGTAAAATACTTAAGGGATATTAGTCAGTAAGATAAGCCCATGGTAGTCCTGAATTCACTGCCAACGGTCAACCTTTCCTTACCTTTGCTTCTTTTCTTACAAGTTTCAAGAGACTCTCCCAGTTATTGCCTCAATTCAGCCTCAGATAAGTCTTTGGAGTGGTAAAGGTGATTCTTTATTTAACAGAGGGGATAACTAGAAGATGGAGATGTAAAGGGGAGTTTTAGCATTCAGTGTTGGCCATGTGTGGAGTGGGGAGCACATCCCCAAAAGAAAGATGATGATGGACTGGACAACCCTGGGCGACCAAAGGCTCTTTGCCGCTCACCGGCGTCATCACTCTGTCTGATGATTTAGTGGCAGGTGAGAGTTATTTGGGAGTCACATGTACAATGCCTTCCCTCATCAACTCAAACATCTTCTCTATCCCACTCATCTAAGATGGTTCGTAAGAAACTCCCACATCCCTAATAATATAGCAGTTAATTATAGATTTTTATAGGAACCATTTGAGTAAAAACCACTTATATCTCTTGAATTATTAATCAGTTGTTTTAGGTGAATGTTCCATTTAAGAAAGTACATTCATTTTGTTTTCCATTAAGAATTTTCAGGAAGACTACATTTCTATAGGTGATTTTAATGGAAATATCAGCTGCTTTATATATCTATCAATGTTTTAAAACAAAATTTAAAAAATTATTGAGACACTTGAAAATAAATAAACCATGTATTGATAATAATTCTATTTAAAAATAACTTCATTATGGCAAAAAATAAAGACTTAATATTGCTTAGATGTGATTTCTTCGTTGGTGTTAAATCCTTGTTCATTTTATCCTTGGGTTTCCCCTGGCCTTAAGAAGAACAATACTTTTGAACATCTCTTACACTTTACCTTAGAATCAGATGCACTGCAAGATAATTTCTGGAATTTAAATCAGGGTGGTTCTGAAGGTGAGGGAATTATAACTCCTCTCCCATAATAATGCTAAATTTCAATTATATACTAGTCTTTGATTTTGTATCCTCATTTCATTCTTTGCATATATCAAAGGAAGGAGGGAGATTTTTATAGTAATAAATACCTAAATTAGAAAAGAAAAAATGTCTCCAGTCACTGACTTTAGCTTCCACTTAAAGAAACTGAATAAAGAAGACCAAATTAAACACAAAGTAAGCAGAATAAAGGAAATAATAATGTGCAAGTAAACCAAATAGGAAACAGAGAATGAATAAAATCAATAGCTGAATTTTTAAAATCAATAAAATTGATAAATTTCTAGCCAGATTGTTCAGGGAGAAAAGAGAAAAAGACATAAATTGCCCATATCTGAAATAAGAGAGGTGCTCTCACTATAGATTCTAAAGGTAAAAGAATAATAACATGGTAATATTATGAATAAATTTGACAGTTTAGATGAAATGGACAAATTACCTGTAAGACACAAATACCAAGAAGAAGTACTACCTATTAAAGAAGAAATAGATAATCTGATGTGTTTCCACTAAATAGACTATATCCACTAAAAATTGACTTTGCTGTTTAAAACCTTTCAATAAAGAAAACTCCAAGATCAGATGGCCACACTGTTGAATTGTACTGAACATTTAAAGTATTAAGAAATACCAATTCTACAGGAAATTGAATAGGAGAGAACACTCACGACTCATGCTATTAGGCAATACTGCCTAATAACAAAACCAGACAAAGACATGACAAGGAAAGAAAACCAAAGATCAATATCACTTATGATCATGGATGGAAAAATTCTTAATAAAATTTTAGCTGATTGAAACCAAAACATGCTAAAAGGATAACATAGCATAACCAACTGTAATGTACAGTTGGTATAACATTAAAAAAATCAACTGATGTAATTCACATATATATGAAACAAAAAAGAAAAATCACATAATCCTCTAAACAGATTCTGTAAAAGCACTTGATGGTATCCAGTATCCTCTCATGATAAAAAATTCTCAGCAAACTGGAAAAGGCTAGGAGCTTCCTCAAGATGAGAAAGTGTACAAAAATATCTATAGCTAGTGATAATTAATGGTGAATGACCAAATGCTTTCTCCTTAGAGTCTGAAACAGAGCAAGAAAACTGCTCACACTACTTCCACTTAACATTGTGCCAGAAGTTCTATACCAGTGCAATAAAGGCAAAAAAAAAAAAACCCATCCAGATTGAAAAGGATTCAGTCTCTTAAAAAGTGAAGTATACTGCTACTATATGAACCAGCCATTCCACTCCTAGGCATTTATCCAAGTCAAATGAAAGCGTACATTCATATAAATCCTGCACATGGATGTCTGAGGGGACTATAAGAGCAATATCTTATTCTATGTTTAATACCCCAAAGAGTCAACTGTCCATGAACAGTTGCACAGAAAAGAAAATTACGGTATGTCTAAACGCCGGAATACTACTGAGCAATAAAACTTAATGAACAACCGATATACATGAAAACACAGATGAATCTCAAAATAATTATGCTGAGCAAAAGAAGCTAGATTAAAAGAAAACAATACTTACAGTATGATTCCTTTTATATAAAACTGTAGTAACTAATCTATAGTGACAGAAGCACATCAGTGGTCCTTGGGGGCATGTCTAGGGATGGTAAGAGGATGGGGTTAAAGAGGCAAGAGGCAGCTTCGGGGGGGTGATGTGTCCAGTCTCTCTCTTGATTGCTGTAATGATTTCACAGGTTTATGCATTTACCAAGACTAATACAATTTTACAATTTAAACATGTGCAGTTTCTTGTACATCAGTTCTACTTCAATAATGCTATAGAGATTTTTGAATAAGACATCATAATGATTTTTTAAAAGAAATCAAGGGAAATATGAACTGCAGGTGTGAAATAAAATGATTGAATCATTTGTCTACACTATATGTTCCTCCTACCAGAATACAGATTCTCTTTAGGTGAACAAATGTATTCTTAATGTTTTTTAAAAAGTCACATATTAGCTTTGCCTTAATATTACAAACAATGTCTGTCCCTGTGACTGAGTGCCCACTTAAAATATTAGTTCAAATAGAAAACAGCATGCAGAAGAGTTTGCACTTACTAACGGGAACAAGCAGTTACTTTCACTGCACTCTGAAAAGCAAGCTTATTTTGAAAGGATGTGAAAGGGTTACACTTTTCTGATTTGAGTAGATATCTTTAGGTTAAGTCGTCCTTGGCAATGTGCTAGCACAGAAAGCTCTGTTACCTCTTGACATGAACAGATGATATCTTAACAATTTTAGACCTGACCTGAAACACCAAATGATTCTCCTGAATAAACTGTTATCTGCTCCACAGCTTCAAGTGGGAGTAGCAATGACTGAAAACAACCTTCTGTTTATTTGAAATCCACTGTGCTACCTAAGCCACGGACAAGCTGTCTTTCCTGAGACCTGCACGTATTCTTCTCTTGACTCTCTCCACTGAGTGCAGACATAGGACTTGGAAATTCGAAGGGAACAGAGGAGTCAGCTACTCCAAGATTTTCCTTTTAGGGAGGAGACGAATACGCAAAAAGGGGGTGTGAGAGTCAACAGGTCACATGGTGAATTGGCGACAGATGCAAATCGGGAATTCAGATCTCCTGCTTGTCAATCCAAAGCTTTTCAGACACCACCCCCTTCCATGCTCACACATTCATACACGCACACGTGTGACACGCACACCAGCATTGTCAGGCTGGACATTTCTACCTGAAAACAATGCATATTTTTCTACCCAGCAATTTAATTTGAGAGAACACCTCACTTTGCTTTGTTTTACTTAAACTGATGATTCCACCAAAATAAGTCATGCTCAGACCTTAAGTAGAGCCAGGCTGACCTGAGATTTGTTAATGTTCTCATCTGCAATTTGCTCCTTTGAACATGTTTTGTTCTGTATGAGGGAATTGACGTCTGGCAATTATTAGTAAGTCTTTAATCCGACTTTGGGTAGATGTGGCATAGCCTAAAGTGGAAGTCGGTGTGAGAAGATGTAAGGTATTGGCAAGCCCTGATACATGTACTTTATTTGGTTTAACCAAAAGAGCTGTGCAAAGTTATTAGAGTCTCAAGATGGTTCTCAGTTTGATCGCAATTTATTTTAAATTACATCTTAGTGAGAACTGTGAGGTTTCACTGAAGACCACAGCTAGGTGCCATCTCATCAATAAAATTCCATTTATGAAACTCAACTTATTTGAAAACTGCTCTTTATACAAGAAATGAAATGACTATGAGAATATGGTCGCTGGCTTCAATCCAGCACACTTAAATCAAGCTGAATTCCCCACATTTTCAGTGGCTGCTAGCTAAGAAACTGAACCTTTCCAGTCTGATCCCATCTAGCAAATTTTGGCACTTTTAAATTTCTCCTTTCCTTTGCTCCCACACCATAACTTATTTCAGGCTTTCAAAGGAAAACGAGTCTTTGTTTTTTTGTGTGTGTCTGTTTTTGTGTTCCCACACCCCTCCCTGCCTGCCTTAGTTAGCCAGGGCTGCTGTAGAGAAGTTACACAGACTAGCCGGGTTAAACCATAGGGATTGATTATCTCGTGGTTCCGTAGACTGGATGTACAGAATTAAGGTCTTAGCAGGCTGCTTCCTCTTAAGGGGGTGAACTGATGTCACGCTGTGCGTCTGGCATCTGGTGGGCAGCCAGCAGCCCCTGAGTCTCCTTGACTCAGGTCAAATTCCATTTCTGCCTTCTCTGCACATGACATCCCTCCATCTCTGCCTCTTCTCCGCCTGTACCTAAACTGCCTCTGCCTGAGCAGGTCAGCCACACGGCTCGTGGCCCTCCCAATCCAGGTGGCTTCACAGCTAATCACATCTGCAGAGGTCTTACAAAACAGCTCCTATTGAAAGGACCATGTGTGAGGACTTTAGCATGTCTCCACTTTTAACATTTAAAAAAAAATGTATTATGGTAACTTATCTATTATCATTTCCCATGAGAACAACTATCAAGTACACAAGTCAGAAGTGTTAATGACATCCTAATGTTGCAGGACACCCTATATTAACAAACGTTTCCATTGAGCCAAACAGAAACTTTGTACCCATTAAGTGTTAGCTCCCCATCCCACACCCCACCTCTGGTGTGATTAAAGAAAGGGGTGGGGTGATTCTGGGGGGCAGGTGATGGGTCAGGATTCAGGCCTGGGTATAATTCCTGCCAGGTCTGAGGCGCAGCTGGGTACCGGGAAAAGAACAGGCTTAGAGTAGGGCTAATAAGGAAGCAAGGCGCTTTGATCATTTTTTCAATGGAAACTATTTTATTTTGTTCTTTTCCTCTTTTTCCTAATTAGAGAAATTTTAGGTTTTCAGAAGACTCATGCAGAGAGTACAGAGTTCACATATATCCCCATCACAAACACGTAGTTCATCCTATTTTCAAACACTTTGCATTAATGGGGTACCTTTGATCCTACTGGTGAAGCAATGTTATGATTACACTATTAACTATAGTCCATAGCTTACAATAGTGTTTACTGTTTGTGTTGCACACGCCTATAAGTTTTTTTTTAATTCCACTAAGATACATAGAACCTAAAATCTCTGCCCTTTAACTGGATTTAAATATACAATTCAAAGAATAAATTATGCTCAAGATGTTGTTCTACCAACACCACTATATCCACTACCAAAGCTTTTCCATCACCCCATAGAGAAACGCTATATCAATTAAGAATTAACTCCCAGTTCCCTGCTCCTATTCCAGCCTCCTGGTAACCTGTATTCTGGTTTCTGGCTCTATGAGTTTCCTTTTTCTAATTATTTCATATTAGTGAGATCATGCAACATATGTCCTTTTGTGTCTGACTTATTTCATTCAACGTGATGTTGTCATGGCTCATCCATGTACCGTAAGCATCAGAACTTCATTCCTTTTCACAGCTGAGTATCATTACATCCTTTGTGTATACCACCTTTTGTTTGTCCGTTCATTGGTTAATTGACATTGGTGTTGCTTTCATCTTTTGGTAATTATGAATACTGCTGCTATGAACATTGGTGTACAAATATCTGTTTGAATACCTGATACCAATTCTTTAAGTATATATGTAGCAACAGTACTGTAGGGTTATATATTAATTCTGTACTTAGATTTCTAAGGAATCGCCAAATTGTTTACCACAGTGACCTGCATTTTACATTCCCATTATCAATGTACAAGTGTTCTTATTTATCCACATCTTCTCCAACACTTGTTATTTTCCTTTAAATAAAAAAATAGTGGCCATTCTGGTGTCCGTGGAATGATATGTCATTGTGGTTTTGCTTTGCCTGTCCCTAATGCTTAGTGATGCTGAGAATCATTTTATGAAGTTATTGGTCATTTGTATATCTTCTTTGGAGAAAGGTTTACTCAAGACTTTTGACCATTTTTAATTACATTATTTGTCTATGTGTTGTTACATTATAGGATTTCTATATATAGTCTAGATATGTGGTTTACAAATATCTTCTTACATTCTGTACCTTGTATTTTTCCTTTAATGATGAAGTTCTTGATGTACAAAAGTTTTAAATTTTGGTGAAGTCATATTCATCTTTTTTTTTCCTTTCATGTTTTGCGATGTGGGTATAAAATCTAAGAAACCATTGCTGCACACAATGACCTGAAGATGCTTTCTTGTGTTTTCTCTTAGGAGTTTTATAACTTTGGTTCTTTTATTTGAGTCTTTGCTTCATTTTGAGTTAATTTTTGAACACAGTGTAAGGTAGTGCAGCCTCATTCTCACCCTCATATATATGGACATCCAGTTTTCCCAGCATCATTTAAACAGAAACTACTTTTTTCCCAATTGAGTGGGCTTGGCACTCTTGTTAAAAATCAGTTGGTGAAAAAAAAAAAAACATCAGTCAGCCATAGATGTAAGCATTTATTCTGAACTCTAAATTTGATTCCATTGCTCTCTATATCTGTCCTTTTGCTAATACTATGATGCTTTGATTACAGAAGCTTTGTAATAACTTTTAAATTCATGAAATGTGAGTCTGCCAACTTCGTTCCTATTTACAAAGATGATTTTGATGATTTGGACCCACTTACAATTCCATATAAATTTGTTGATTAGCCTCTCCATTTCTGCAAATAAGGCTTTTGGAATTTTGATTAGGATTGCATTGAATCCATAAATCACCTGGGGTAGAATTGACATCTTAAAGTTATTTAATCTTCCAACCCATAAACACAAAATGTCCTTCCATTTATTTAGGTCGTCTTTGATTTATTTTAGCAATGTTTTGTCATTTTCTGTGTAGAAGTCCCTTAAATACTTGCTTAAATTAGCTTCTAGATATTTGTTTCTTTTACAGCTTCTTTTACAGTTTCTTTTACAGCTGTTATAAAGGATTTTCAAAAATACCCTCTTCAGATTGCTCATTACCAGTGTGTAAGACACTATTGTTTTTTTTTCATGTTGACCTTGTTACCCCCCTCCCCTGACTTTGCTAACATCATTTACTCTAACAGATTTATTGCGGATATTTCAAGATTTTCTATATATGTGATTATGTCATCTTCAAATCAGGAAAACCTTACCTCTTTCTTTCTGATTTTGATGGCTTTTTATTTCTTTTACTTCCCTAATTCTCTGGTTGGAACTTCCAGTACAATGTGGAAAACAGTGGTGATGGTGGGATTCCTTGTTTTGTTCCTGATCTTAAGAGAGGAGATGAACTTTATATTCCTGACCAACTACCCATTCCCAGCCTATCCACTAGGATGGAGGAGCTGAGAAGAGGCAGATATCCCCTTAGAGAGATTGGCCTCAAGGGGAGGTGTGGGCAGACCCACACTCCTTTCAGCCTGAGGAAAGCAGCTCTCCAGGGGCCACCCCCAGACAGCATACTGGGTGCTTGTCTCCTGGAGAGGGGGAGGCAGAGCAGATTGTGTTTGGTCTATGGACAGAGACAGAGAACTACAAATGGGGAGAATACATCTGGTTAGCTAGGCTTAGGACAGAGCAAGTAGCTGAGGTAGAATTTCCCTGAGCTCTGAGTATATGAAAGCAAAGGAAAGGAGAGTGGTTGACATAGGCAACTTGTGTTCTGCTCAAGAAGCATAAGACACTTCCAAAGAAGGCACCTGAATGGCTGAGATGTCAGCAGAAAGAAGGAGAACTGCTGAATGTTTAGAAGCTGCCAAAAGAGATGTAAGTGCCCAGACAGAAAGAAATGCTTTTGTAGCATTGAGGGAACAGAATGCACAAAACCCGAATGGGTTGAGGTAGCATTTTAGAAGATCAACAAACATACTTCCATGTGGGTAAGAGGAGCTAAACACCTGCCAAACTCAGGAAGGTGGATGCCAGTTCACTACAATTTCTGTCACACTGGAAATTCCCAGCACTCCATTTCTTTTCCTCCTTCATCTATCCCCTATCAGAACCATTGAAAAGCTGATGTTTAGAACAAGCTTATGCTTTTGATTGTTGCACCAGACTGGAGTGCTTGTATTACTTGAAAGTGACCAGAAAAGTAATTCCACCTGCCAAAAATTGCAGTCATAAAGAACCTTCTGGGCTGGAAATATTCTGCTTTTCTGCCACAGTCACTCTGTATTAAATCATTGAACTGTACATTTCTGATTTCTGCACTTATCTGTATGGATTTTATGTTTTGCAGTAAAAAAGGTAAAAAAAAAAAAAAGAGGTTGCATTTTTGTTATCAGGCCAATTTCTGTTATTTACAAAATTCCTTTGTGCCTGTGTCTGTTTTTATATCTACTAATGAATAATAATAATTATAGTACTTAATGAGTATTTACCATTTTTCATGCCAGGTTCTTTTTAATGAATGATATCAGCAAATCCTTGTAATAATCTTATCATGTACATACTGTCATTTCCCTGCATTTTGAAATGATAATCTTATGCAGATAAGTAGGTAGACAAGTTAGATCCCAAACCTGGATCTGTGTGGTATCAGAGCTTGTGTTTTAAATGAATCCAGTAATGTGCCTCAGGGATAGCTGGAGAACTTCCTGTGAATAGATAGTGAAGATTTTAATATCTATAATTTTTGTAAGATAATTGGAGCTTGCACCTGTGTTTTGGCAATTCCGAGAGCATGATTTCTTTCTAAAGTGGTTAAGCACATCTGGATCCCTACACAAGAAAAAGGAAACATTAAGTTTTTAATGATTCTGGCCCCATAATAAAATAATTAAATCATTAGCCACCACACAGGTGACTTGAATCCCTCTGATGTAAAGGTGATGGCTGCCTCTGGAAATACTCGGCTTATTATATTTTCAGACCACTCTAATTTATATAGTTGTTCTTATGAACAATATCATGGCAGCAACTTGACAAAGCGCTCCAGAGCTGACCCAGTAAGTTGAAATCCCTGCTCTGTCACGTGAGCGAGTGCATCCTTGGGACAAGTGGTTAGCAGCTTTGTGCCTCAGTTTTCTCAAATGGAAAATGTGGCAATGAAAGCACCTACCTCCCAGGGTTGTTGTAAGGATGGTTTGAGTTGACAGTTGCAGAGGCTTTAGAACTGTGCCTGGTACGCAGTAAGTGTTATTCACAAACAGACCTTTATATTATTAAAAGACAACATTTACTGAGTGCAATATATATTCCAGAAACTGCTTTATTGCTTCACAAATTTTATTTCATTGAATTTTCATAACTCCTTTTCAAACGAAGAAACCAGGACATAGGTTAAAAGCTGATTCAAATTTCTAATTGATAAAACTAGAACTTCTACCCCAGACGGGATGATTTTTAAGTGAAACCTTGTAGCCATTATGCTAGATCACTATTGCTCTGCAATTGAGTTTCCTTTATGCCCACAGGCCTCAATAACATCAGTTAATTTCTGTAGTAGCTATTAGGTTGAGATCCTTTAAGTCAGTTGAGTTGAAATGAGTCTCTGTCTGGAAACCACATGGCTCATACCTCAGTCCTTTGTTGTTTTTATCTGCTGTGGCTTCTTGTTTCTGATGCCTTTAATTTTTTTTTTCTTTTCTCACTCTTCAATTTAAAGCCTTAGGCTTATCATCCTATTCTGTCCTCTAAGACCTGGGAACATTCCCCTGTAATTTCTTTTTGAAATTCAGAGTGTTCTGCTTTGTACTGCTAGTGTTTTAACCTAGGCCAAGCCTAAAATTACACGAAGGTTTTTGAAGACAGAATCCACATGTTTTACTATAAGGCTTCATATATATCAGTTAATCAATAAATATTCACTGAAGACAACACTGCTATCAATAATTTTCACATTTTCTGCTTGAAATCTTAAGAAATCTGGAAGCCAAGGTTATTAGAATCTGTGCCAACAAAGAATCGATGGTTTCTGAATGAGAATCACCTTTATATATTAACTTATATAGGCTTTCAGGCTATTGTTTTCTTATTTCTGAATCCCATTTTTGTTGTAGAAGTTGCAGATTGCTCCAAATCGAATCAGATTTTCAATAAATGGAACTTTTATTGTACAAACAACTCATGTTATGATTCATCTACGAAGAGGCAATTCTATCTTATGTAAAGAATACTGAAATGATGATTGAAGGTTAAGACAGCATGAAAAAGGAAAACGAAAACTCACTAACTTTTGGCTTTGCTGTATATCTAACATATACACACACAAGCACAAGGGCTAAGAGGGAACATGTATAAATCATAGCCATTTTTTTATGTAACAATAAAATGGGTAATTTTTTCTTACTGTTGTTCTATTTCCCATTAATACCTTTAATGCATTTTTTGCAACATTTTTAAAAATAAAAGTTTGTCTTAGGTATTACAAGACCCTGGTAAAATAAGAAACATTGTGCAATCCTTAATTTCTCTGGGTCCCTGGATCTTCTAATAGAATTATAGAAGCCCAGACAAGGTAAATAAATTCCCACAGGGCTGTTGTCAGCATTAAATGAGATGATTTATCTGAAAAGTCTTAATAAGTGATAAAAAATTCTATAAATTAAACACTATTATAAAGAGTCCAATTCAGGTCAATATGACTGGATTTTGGTCAACCTATGTATATGACCAGTAGCAAACATTAATGAAAGATGGTATTTTCTGTGCAACAGAACATTAATGCTCTACATTTAATTGAAAGAAGGCAACAAAGTGTGTAAAAGTGTGACGGTCTCATACATAGTGAGACAGGGCAATGCATTTTTTCCCAAGATGTTTATAATATCTCAAAGTCACATCTGAAAATAAAAATGGAACACGATTATAGTAAAAAGGTATAAATAGATACATATTATCCATCAGCAAGGCTGATGATTTGAGTCTAGCAACACTGCAAGAGAAAAGTATCCAAATAACAAGAAGATAGACACAAGAACAAAATGAAGCTTCAAAAACTGAAAAGATATGATATTTGAAAAAAAATTATCAGGGTGGGATTAACAGCAGGTTGAATACTGCAAAAGAAAAGGTCAGTAAACTTGAAGACACAGCAATAATAGTTATTGGAAATGAAATACCTAGAGGAAAAAAGACTGAGAGAAAATGAGCACACTTCACTGAGTTATGAGAAAGTGCTGAGCAGTCTGAAATGTGTAACTAACTGAGCCCCAGAAAAAGGAGAGTGGCAGAAAAATATCTGAAGAATGTATATTTGAATAATCGAATGTTTTCCACATTTGATGGAATCTATGAAATCATAGATCTGAGAAACTCACTGAAATGTAGGAAAAAAGCACATTGTAACCATACTGTTGAAAGCCAGCGATAAGGACAAAATCTTCAAAACAAGCACAGTAAGTGTTATGTACAAAGAAACAAAGATAAAAATGACCACAAAAGGTATTCAACAGGAAGACAGTGGAATGAGGTCTTTAAAAGGCTAAAAGAAAAAAATAAATGGTTAAACTGTAATTCTATACCTAAAAATATCTTTCAAAAATGAAGGTAATAAAAACCTTTTCCAGACAAATGTAAGAATACTTTATTACAAACAGATTTATATTACAAAATCTACTATATGAAATGAGAGGAAAGTATTAGTTAGAAACCTGTATCTACACAAAGGGATAATGACCATAGAATATGGTAAATGTGTTGATAAATATAAAACACTTTCTTCCTTTTAAATTTATTTAAAAATGGTCTTGTGGAGTTTATAACACAAGTTGAAATAAAGTCTATCACAGCAATGGCACAAATGTTGGAGGAGAATGGCAAGTTTATTATAGGCAAAGCAATACAGTACCTTTTAAAATTAGAATGTTGCAAATTAAAGGTGAATTTTTCAAACTGATATCAAACAGAAAAATATAATAAAATAAAATAAAGTTATAAGCCATAAGCCAGTAGTAGAGATAAAACATAATTTTGAAAATAGTAAATTAATCCAAAAAAATGTAGGAAAGAAAAAGGAACAGTGAGCAGATGGGACAGATAAAAAACAAATAGCAGGCTGATAGTTAAAGGCTTAATCTCATCAATAGCTATATTCGATGAAAATGGTCTAAGCACTCTAATAAAAAGACAAAACTGAATAAAAGTAAAACTTAACTAGCTGATTACATAAAACCTAACTTGAATATAAAAATAACAGGTGAACAAATAGAAAAAAATGATCACATGCAAACACTAACAAACGCTAGCTGGAATATCAGCACTCATAAGACACTTAGAGAAAGATGACTGGGCATTTAATGGGGAATTTCTAAGTGATCCAAGGAGACATTCACCAGGAGAACATTTATTTCTAGACGTGTAAATTTTTTATAACAGAGTTTCAAATACTTGGGGCTAAAATCAGCATTCCTAAAAGGTGACGTGGACAAATGCTATTCTCCTTAATTTTAAAAGGATTGAAATATACAAAATATATTCTCTAATCACAACAGAATTCTATTTAAAAACCAGCAGTAAGACATATGGAAAACCAATTATATATTTCAAAATTGTACAACTACCACTAAACAATCCATGTCCCAAAGAAAAAATTATAAGCAAAATTAGAAAATCTTTTGAGTGAATGATAATAACATACCAAAATTAATGGGGTGCTGCTAAAATCTTTAACATCAAAAGCTTAACACTGAAACACCAAAAGTTATTATCAGAAAAAAAGGACAAGTCTAACGTAAATGATCTAAGATTCTGCCTTAAGAAACTCAAACAGAAAAGCAAATAAAACTCAGACAAACTGAAAAAAGGAAATGTCATATATAGATTTACGGAAATCAATGAAATAGAATACAGATAAGCATTTGAAAGAAATCCATCAAACCTAAAGATGTCACAAGTAAAGGAAAAACAATAACATCAATAAAACCACAATTAGGCAAGTCAAGAAGATAAAAGAGAAGGTAAAAGTTATCAGCATTAGAAGTGTCATTTCTAATCATATAATATTGATATATGCATACTCAATAGGTTATACAAATTGATATTATGATAAAGAGATATTATGAAAATCTTTTGTCAATAACTTTGAAACTTAGTTAAAATAGGCAAATTCTGTGAAAGCACACTTTCACCAACTGACTTAAGCAAAATTAAATCTGAATAGCTCTGTACTCACCTAAGAATCTGAGTTAGTAATTAACCTCCCCTACCCTGAGGCAAATCAAGGACAAAAAACCCCACAAAATTCTAGCAAACCATACATGCTGGGCCCAGAAGTCTTGCCTGGTGAGTTCTGGCAAACCTGAAGAGGAAATAGTATGGAATCTACCAGATTTGCAGAAAACGGGACAGGCAGAAATTGCTCCCAAGTTTCTTGAAGTCACCCCTTAATATCAAAGCCAGACCATTATAAGGAAACCACAGAACAATAGCCTTCATGAATGAATATGCAGAGATCCTTATCAAAATGTTAGCAAACAGAATCCAGTAATATGCAAGAAGGTCAACATGTAAGACAACCAAGTAGGGCTAATTCCTGGAATACAAAGCTAGATAAACATTTTTAAAAGCCATCAAAATAATCACCTTTTTAATAGGCTAATGAAAGAAGACCATATGATCTCTGAATAAATACAGAAAGAGCACTGGACAAAATTCAACTCCCATTTATTAAAAAAACAAAACAAAACAAAGAAACACTCTTAGCAAAAGGTGAAATGGAAGGGAACTCCCTTACACTGACAGCTATAACTGCCTTTTAACTTCATATTTGCTATGAGAAAACAAATGCTTTCCCACCGAGATCAAAAAAGAGTCAAGGGTATTCATTCTCTCCTCTTCCATTGAGTACTGTACTAGAGTTCCTAACTAATATGATGTCATGGTCAGGTTCATGTGTCAACTTGGCCAAGTGGTGGTACCTGTTTGTCTGGTTGGGCAAGTGCTGGCCTGTCTATTGCGATGATGACATTTCATAGAATTAAATCATGATCATGTCAGCTGCATCCACAGCTGATTCCGTATGTAATCAGCCAAAGAGAGTATCTTCTGCAATGAAGGATGCTTCATCTAATCACTGGAAGCCTTTTAAGGAGGATTCAGAAGAGACAGGCTCTTCCTGTCTCAGCTGGTGAGCTTCTCCTGTGGAGTTCGTCCAGACCCTCCATCAGAATCATCGGCTTCACAGGCTGCCTGCAGATTTTGGACTCTGCATTCCCACAGTTATGTGAGACACTTTTATGAATTTTATATTTGCGAGTGTTCCCTGTTGATTCTATTTCTCTAGAGAACCCCAATACATATGCTAAGATAAGAAAAAGGAAAACTAAATAAACTATTGTAAAAAAGAAGCAAAGTTGTCATCATTTACAGAAAAAAAAGTTTGTGTATGAAAAAATCCTACAATATCTAAAAAAAATCTACGGAATTGAAAAGATGTATAGCAAGTTGGTAGAACATCAGTAAAACAATCCATCTGTGTTCAAATGCTAGTAATGAGTAAATGGAAATTCAAATTGAAATATTGTCTTAAAATAACATACAAAATATTAAATATGGATAGTTTCAACTACATTGTGTGAATCCTTTACAATAAAATCTTCAAAACATTGCTAATAGAAATTAATTAAGCTATAAATGAATGGAGAGAAATATATTTGGGAATGAAAATGAAATAATATTTTTAAAATGTCCCATTTACCCAAAACGATCTGTCAATTAAAAAAATTATCACTTCAGCAACCTATTTTTGCATATAATGACAAGCTCATAAAAAAAAAACATGGAAACACAAGTGACCTAAAACAGCCAAATCAGTTTTGAGAACAAGTTGGAGGATTCACACTACCTTACTTCAAGACACACTAGAGACACTAATCAAGAAAGTGTTTGAAGTGAGTATAGACTTATAGATCAAGGTACAGAAGAAAGAAAATATTCCAGAAATAGATACACACGTGTATAGTCAATTGATTTTCAAGAAATTTGCCAAGGCTATTAAAGGAGAAAATTATAGACTTTTCAATAATTGTTTCTCAAACAACTGATATCTCTATCTTATAAAAGAAACATCAATCCTTATCTAATGCCATATATATTAACCCAAAATGGATCACATACCTAACCCTAAAACTAAACAGTAGGCTTTCTAGAATAATGCATAAGAGAAAATATTTATGACATTGGAGGTAGTCAAAAATTCTTAAGACACCAAAGGTACAAACCATAAAACAAATAATTTGGGTTGTATTAAAATGAAATATTTTGCTCTCTGAATGATGCTGATAAAAAATAAAAGACAAGCCAACATCTGGGAAAAATATGTCTCTCTCTATATATATCTCATATTTGCATATATAAAATATATTTGGATATTTGCTGTATTACTTGTATGTGTGTGTATAAAGGACTCATATTTAAAGAACTTTTACAATTCGATAATAAGAAGACAATTGGTCAAATTAAAAAATAATCAAAAGATTTGGAAAGATACTTCACAAAAGACAATTCAGCCAAAAAGCACATGAACCGACGCTCAGCTTCAGTGACCACGCAATGCAATTTGAAACCATGATGAGGTATCTTTCCACAAGCACTGCAAATGCATCAGAGTGGCTGAAGTTAAAAAGATGGACAAGACACGAGGCTAGTATGATGCCCGCATATATACCAGAGTGAATAAAGAACTATTTGCAATGTCCCCTTGGGGCATTGGGGAGGGAGGAGGAAACAGTCAACTTCCCGATTTGGAGAATTTCTGATATTCTCACAAGCAATGGAGACAAGCAAATCAATATATCTAGCCCTTGATCTTGAAGTTTGCCCCTGTGAAACTTATTCCTGCAAAGAATAAGCTAAGCCTATTTAAAATTAGGCCTAACAGTTACCCAGAGAACTTCTTTTGTTGCTCAGATGCAGCCTCTCTCTGAGCTGATGCATTAACTGCCATCCCCACTACGTGGGACATAACTCCCAAGGGTGTGAATCTCCCTGGCAACATGGGACAGAAATCCAAGATGAGCTAGAACCTGGCATCAAGGGATTGAGAAAACCTTCTTGACCAAGAGGGGGAAGAGAGAAATGAGAAAGCATTAAGTATCAGTGGCTGAGAGATTTCAAAGTCGAAAGGTTGTCCTGGAGGTTATTCTTATGCATTCTATAGATATTCCTTTTTAGTTTATGGTGCCTTGGAGTGGCTGGAAGGAAGTATCTGAAACTGTAGAGCTGAGTTCCAGTACACTTGCTTCTTAAAGATGATTGTATAATGATATAACTTTTACAATGTGACTGTGTGATTGTGAAAATCTTGTGTCTGATGCTCCTTTTATTTAGAATATGGACAGATGAGTAAAAACTATGGATAAAAATAAACAAATAATAGAGGGGACAGAGGTTAAAATAAATTGGGTAGATGGAAATACTAGTGGTTAATGAGAGGAAGGGGGAAGGCGTGTGATATGCATGAGTTTTTTCTTTTTTCCTTTTTATTTCTTTTTCTGGAGTGATGCAAATGTTCTAAAAAGTGGTCATGGGGCCACAGTGGCTCACAGGCAGAGTTCTCTGCCATCCTGGAGACCCAGGTTTGTTTCCCAGTGCCCGCCCATGTGAAAAAACAAAAAAAATGATCATGGTTATGAATACACAATTATGTGATGCATTGTGAGCCATTGGTTATACACCATGTATGGAATGTTTGTTTCTTAAGAATAGTTTCTATGTTTCTATGTTAAGATTCATCAATTAAAACATTTAAAAAAAAGATGGACAAGATTATTGATGATGACCTGAAGCAAGTATTTTCATACTTTTCCCTTTGGAATATAATGTGATACTGTTGCTTTGGAAAGCTGTTCCACAATTTCTTCTAAAGAAGAAACACGCAATTTCTTCTAAAAGGATACACATGCATTTATCCTTCAACCCAGCAGTTCTACTCTTGGGTGTTTACCCAATAAAAATAAAAACATATGTCCAAAGAAAGAAGCGTACATCAATGTAGCACAAATAAACATTCTCAAAGTAGAAAACAGCCCAAATGTCTATCAAGTATTAACTAGATAAACAGATTGGATTATATGTATCAAAGGAAACTATTTAAGAATGATAAAAATAACAATAATTAACTACTGATACACACAAAATACATGAATCTCAAAATCATTATGTTGAGTGAAAGGAGGTAAATTAACCATAGTGTATACCTGCGCCGGTTTGAAAATATTAAGTACCCCAGAAAAGCCATGTTTTAAGCCTAATCCAATCTTGTGGGAGCAGTTGTATTTTTTTAATTCTGATTCAGCACTGTAGGTTGGAAACTTTTGATGTGATGATCTCCATGGAGATGTGACACCCAAGTGGGTGTGATCTTTTGCTTAGACAGAGATGGCACTACACCCATTCCAGGTGGGTCTTGATTGGTTTACTGGAATCCTCTAAAGGAGGAGGTATTTTGGAGAGGGCCAGAAATGACAGAAACAACAGAAGCCTCAGAGCCCACAGACACTTCACAGCAGAGCTGACACAGATGTAGACACGTGGAGAACACAGACGCGGGTGTTTGCAGAGGCTTGGAGCCCAACAGACATTGCCATGAGATGTTAAGCAAGCCAGAACCTGCAGAGAGTCAAGGGAAGCCAAGAGATGAAAGCTAGCCCAAGAGAACAAAGTGAGGAAACCCATAGGAACAGAGGCTGAAAGCAACAGAGCCCAGGAGTATGGAACCAGCAGATGCCACCCACGTGACTACCCAGCTGACAGGCGTTCCAGACCCATTGGTCTTCCTTGGGTGAAGGTGACCTCTTGTTGGTGCCTTAATTTGGACATTTTTATAGGCTTAGAACTGTCAACCTGTAATGTGTTAAATTCCTCTTTTTAAAAGCCCCTCCAGTTCTGGTATATCGCATTCCGGCAGCTTGCAAACTAACACAATACCGTACAGTTCCATTTATAGAAAAATGTAGAAAAGGCTAATCTCCATTGACTAGGAAATGACACGAAGGAACCTCATTTGGGATAATGAAAATAGTCTCTGTCTTGAACTGGTGACAGCTGCAAAACAGTAAAATTCGTAAATCACGTTGTAATTTTCACTTAAACAGTACACTTTGCTATCTGTAATTTATAACTCAGTGTCATCGATTAAAACCTTTTTTAAGAAATCCAGAGATGTTGCCTAACTACAAAAGCCAAGCTCCATTCTAATTACCTAGCGGATGACCTCTGATTCTTCAAAACAAGAGCAAGGCACTTACTTTAACTTGCTTCCATCTGGATAACAACTTTGCCCTGTTGTGTTATTTTCACTTATTAGTACATTTTGAGGACCTCTGGCAATTGTGTCCTTCTATCATGGTATTTTTGTGTTCCTTTGAGACACAGTAAATACCTCTGCTATTCAAGGCGTTTACAAAATTCCCATTCCTTTTTTCAAAAAATGCTGTAGAAAAAGTGAAACCTCATCAGGCAGGCCTTGAAAGACAAAAATGTCAGAATCTGACTTGGCAGCTTTCATGAGCTGTCAGTGACCAAACAGATATAATAAAATATTTTCTTTATCTTGGGAGCATTATTTCATCTGTTTTCTCATCTGTTTCTTTGAAATGAGAGATTAATGGCGTTTTTTGTTGTTGTTGCATGTCTGAAATGGCTTTTGTTCTAATTGCTTGCTGTTTTATGATCACTTTATCTTCGATACCCCCATACACATTTTGGGTTATCAATAAATGTTTGCTGAATGAATGAAGACCTATAGAATGAGTAAACAATAGATAATTATTGAATGAATGAATAAACAATCTAACTGCTATTACCCTTTGAACTTTCTTTTGTATGATCCTTGGCATCAGAATAAATGGGATTAGGGATCTTTACTTTCTGATTT
>PVIY010036674.1:0-25263 GCA_004026745.1 Myrmecophaga tridactyla | reverse complement strand
TAAGTTTGGAATTATTTCAAATTAAGGTGTCACCTACCATCTTCCTGATCCAGAATTACCCACCTCTAAACTTGCCATTCATCTACTCTGTTAACTGGATTGAGCATTTAGGTACAATGACATCTTAGTATTATTAGGCACTCAAAAGCTTAAACTGAAGTTCTAAAAACCATTAACACATATAGCCCAAAATTCATCAGGTTTGATCACAAAATGCACAAATTATCTCTCAGGGATGACAAAACTGTCATCTAAATTACTTATCGTATATATCGCATTTGAATATTATCTTTGCAATCTCATTCATTATATTTTATTTTAGGAGGGCCAAAGAAGGAAGTGATCAAAGATATACTTCTCAAACGGCCTGACGTTATTGAATTCCACAGGGTTGCATTTTTAGAGGTATCATTATCCAAGAGTGGCCTATTTAGAAACATGGAAACTAAACAGGCATCACTGATTTAGTTTGGTCATTTCATAGCATGAGGACAACTGAACATCTCTATAGGCTGCTACTGATCTCATCAGAGGTCGGGGCATTCAGAGATGGACTTACTGCATCTTCACTCAGTACAAATAAGCAATTGGTTTAGAAACACAAACACACAGATACGGTGCTTCTTCTGACAAAGAAGGTAAGAGTCAACAATACTGACATTTTCTAATATGTCTACAGAACATGCTTAACTCTTTGATTTAAATAATTCAAGTAAGGAAAACACTGGACAGTACAAGAGAGCAATTGATAGTGCAGGCTCCAACGTCAGCCCTGGAGTCTTCCCAGCCCCGTCACTTATTAGCTGCATGACCGTGGAAAGCATACAAAGTGTCTGAACTCCCAGTTTCCTCATTTGTAAAGGAGGATAATATCAGCATTCATTTCATGAGCTTGCTATGAGGATTAAATAAGAAAATGCACATAAAGGACTTGGCACAATGCATCCATGTAATACACAATAAATGTTAGGTACTGTGATAATGGCAGTGAGGATGATGAAAGAGATGCATGCGGGAGGATGGAAGTGGCGTGTCTGCATTCTCTTGAAGTTTGGGCAGCAGTTCTTTTAGTCTTTTGCCAGAACAATGCTGTAAATAATGTCTGGCAAGTTAGTGGTTCTATGAATAAGGGACGGACCAAAATCTATATCCATCCAAGTCTGAGTCCTAGAAGAGCAGCTCAGCAGGAGAGCAGTAGGCCACACCAGGAAGTCACTGCATTTGATGTACTTATTTTTTTCTTTTCTTTTTTCTTTTTTTTAGCATGGGCAGGCTCCGGGAATTGAACCTGGGTCTCTGGCACAGCAGGCGAGAATTCTGCCACTGAGCTACTGTTGTACTGCCCCATTTTTTTTTTTTTTAACATGGGGCAAGCACCGGAAATCGAACCCAGGTCCTCTGGAATGGAAGGCAAGCATTCTTGCCTGCTGAGCCACTGTGGCCCACCCTGTATCGCCCCATTTTGATGTACTTTTAATCCCCTTTTGGAACCCCCTTTCTTTCTCTCCCAGGGCTCATCTGCACGTGTCCTGAGGGAACCACCACTTCACTATCATCTTTATTGCTCTAAATTAAATAAATGTGGTGCACAGCTGGCTGCCACTTTGCCAAACCAATTCCTTTGGCTTTCGGATCACCTGCAGTAAAACCAGGTTTTCTACTAAACTAGAAGATTCCTATGAAATTTTTAAAAATCAGCAGAACATATACTACTTAGTTCAAAATGTACAGCTGAGAAAACTGGGCACAAAAGAAGCTAAAAGAAATTCACATAGTTACTACATTTAATTGTAAGGTGTGAAATGGTTTCTAAATTGTCTGACCATTTGGTACATAGCCCCTATATGCACTAAATTTCTTCAATGACGTTTAAGGGCCCATTTGGAGGACATAAAAGTGGTCATTCACAGCCACCTAATGACCCAACACACATGAGTAGAGGCTGCTCATGGGGGACCATGTTTATATTAATTTTTAGATACAAGATCCCTGAGGTCAGGAATATTCTGTCACTGGGGTGCTTTCTTTTTTATTTCTAAAGCAATTCCAAAATTTACTAGCGGAAAATAAAAAGTTTAAAAAAATGGAAAGATTCATATGCGTGTATCACGTCTGTGGATACCTGATCATAAACAAAGTCACAGAGAAAGTTTTAGTTGCTCAGAGCTACAAAAAATCCTCAAAGATCACCAAGGCAACGCTGCCCCACGAATGACCCACTCCTCTGCATTTCCAGCTTCCTTGCCAAACAGTCTTTTAGCCCAAGCTTCTCAGATCACTGGTTCTCTCTGAAAGCAGTTCATCCCTCTTCAGGGGGCTAATGAGAGAGCGCGTCCTGATTGTAAGTCAACATTTACCTGTGTGTCTCCTCATTGCTAAACTGGTCTACTTCCTCTCTCATGGGCTTCAAATATTGGAAGCCCATTATGGCATGTCTGTTTACTCGTTTCCTCCCCAGACGGTCTTCATTTATTTCTCAGATGCCCTTGCTGTACTAAGGGAGAGGGACAAAGACTGGGTTTGACTACCAGAAACCCCCGGAAATGAACACAAGAAGCTTCACACAATTAGGGTTTCTGGGGACTAATTAAGGAAACGGGAACATTTTCTTATCTATAAAGAGGAAGAGTAGAAAGCCAAACAGTACACAACATTTCACATTTTTGCAGAAAGCATATATATATATATACATATATATATATAAAGTATGTGCATCCATAGGTGATTAGAAGATAATGAAAAGCAGGGAAGTGATTACTCTGAAAGACAGAACAGTGGTTCTTTTTGGGAGGGAGGACAGTGTGATGGGAAAGGGAGCCATGGGGGGCATGGAAGGGGCTGGTAGTGGGTTCTGTTTCTTGGTCTGTGATGGGGATGGGTTTATATAGAGGGAACAAAAATAAAACATGTAAGATGTCATGCTGAAATGCAGCTTCATCTAACACATCTCCCTGATTTATCAGTCTGTTACTCAACAGCCCAAATGTCTTCCTTAAAGAGAGGAAATGAGGTGAAAAAGTCCAATAATCTGACAGTAATGGAATCATGTTGACTCTTGGTGGTCACTACCTTTGCCATTTCATTGGGCTTCCATGCCATTCTTTCACTGAATTAGGATGTGAGAATACAGAAGTCCTGCTCGGAGGCTGAGTTCAGACTGAAGGACACCTGGACTCTACTTCTTATTAAGCTCCTTCTTTACAATTTTCTCAGCATCCGAAAACATTAAGGTCTGGAGGAACAGTTAAGAATACAGGGGTACCACCCACATGGGGGCAGTGGAAAGAGATTTTGTAATAAGGTAAACCTAAATCCTACCTTGTCCGCCTATTGCTGTTTGGGCTTTAGACAAATCCTCAGTTTCCACATTTATAGATGTGGATAATGCCCATATCTCAGGAAACAATGAGAAATCTTACAGTCATAGAGCATCTCACACACAGCAGAACTCATTTTCTTTCCTTCTTTTTCATGAAAAACACATGTTGGGCTTTTCCCAAGATATTTGGGATGATTTGATCTTCTGTGATCTGCTTCCTCTAATTTTCAAACTTTCACAAGATGTCTATGGTTTTAAGATATTTTCCAACCCATATTATATTCAAATGGCTCTGATTTAGATATACTGATTTAGATTTAATTTTATTAAATAGTCCTACTTATTTATTTGTTACATGGACCCAATTGTTCAGCATACTTTTATGCTGAATTCTAATTTACAGTCGATAAATGATCTGCTTTTCTTTATGGCATAAATCTTTTAGTCTATGAAAGTGATATCACCGTGACATACTTGGCTTTTTTATTCAATGCTTCCATGAGCTAAAACAGCTTGGAAAATGACCACTGAACAGTTTTAAGACTCAACAGAGGGAAAAAATTCCAGAAACTAAAGTATCAATTAATTTAATATGGCTTAACTTTATTCTACTTTTAACCTTTATATTTGTAAATGAGGATTCCCTCATGCCTTATAAAATGCCTTCTAGAAGTTGCAAAAGTCCTGGGAAAGTGTCACTTTTTTCCCCTTCCAAGGCAGAATTTGAATATCCACTTCTATGGAAAGCACCCTGACTCTGGCTCTATCCTATTACTTGCTTTCCTACCCTAAATAAGCTTACCAAATTTGGCCATTTCTGTTTCTGCTACTAGAACTCTCTCTCCTAAAACACTCTTGTAACAATAAACAACAGTATTAATTCTTTCTATTAGGTGCAAAATAATTAACCATAGAAGGTAATTACAGAGTAAAAGAGCCAAAAGAGACAGGACAAATACTTTAGGACATTTAACAGATGAGGCAACTGAAGCCCAGAGAAACTGGTCGGTGAGGTCGAAGTCCCTCAGCCTGTAACAGTGGTGGCCTAGAGCCTGATGGCCAGACCTCCTGATGCAGCAGTGTATACGGTTAGCTCCTAAAAGGCTTACATTTACACTGCTTTCTGGAGTATGTTTCTCAGGAGTTTTAGTTTCAGGTTATTAACCGCTGTTAACTAGAAGGGGTGGGGCAGAGTGGGGGGAAGTTTCCCAAATAACACTGAGAATGAGCTAAACAAAGCTAACAAGTTTTGCTGCAGAACTTCTCAGGGCCTTTAATATTTACTAGGTTTCTTTGCTGTAGATCCCAAGAGAACCATAGTCAGCAATGTGTCCCAAACTTTTTTAATCATGAAATTCTTTTCTCTGTTAATGGGTTTTATGGGTAAAGGAAGAGATTAAATACATTTTGAGAAACATAAAAGTTAATGCAAATTACTTTCAATTTTTAGGTTTTAGTACATTTGTTCTCTGGTCGCTTACATGTGTGTCAACATACATAAAAAAGCAGAAACATGAACCAATAAGAATTAGTTCAGTGTAAACCATAAAAAATAAGATTTATAGCTTATAATATATATATATATAAATTTCTTTTTAAACTAGAAATGGGTTACATATATTGGTTGCTTACCATTTTGATTTAACTTCTACAAAATAGTAAGGAGATGATTTGATTTAACTTCTATAAAACAGTAAGTTAGATGCATTTAACTAAGCTGAAGAGAAAGCACCCGGTCACAAAGACTATGCTACATCAGTAGAATTCTTGATTTTAGTTCAGCTGCTCTAGAATCACAGTCAATAGAACAGTGTTGCAGTTAACAAAGTGCTAGAGAAACTCCTAAGTACCAAAATAAGAAAGCAAGATCAAATGCTTAGGGCTTGGTATCAGTGGCTGGCAGAATTCAGAGTTGAGAGGCTACTCTGGGGGTCACTCTTACACAAGCTTCAGTTAGACACTGCTACCTATCACAACTTGCCAAACCCCAACCAAAACCATTCTAGTCAATCCTAAAGAACAACTAGGGCAATATATAAGATTCTACAAAAGGTTCCATGCACTAGGGTAGCTTTCAAGAAACCCACAACCTCCAGATCGGTCCCCGGACCAGATAAATCCTGAAACCTAGAGGGCCCAGCCTCTCCAAAACATCAGCTAGTTCCATCTTCCTACCCCATATTAGTGCCAGCCCCTACCAACATGAAAAAGGTGGACTGGGTATAGCCCAAATACCCCTAAAGAGTGGGACAGAAAGATCAAAGATGATGGTGGAGTTAAACAGGGAAGGTAGAATTTAACAAATGACTATGACTGCTGAATCATTATGTTGATATTTCTTTTAGTCTCTAGCATCTTAGAGCAGTTAGAAGTAAAAACCTAAAATTGTGGAACTGCAGCCCATGCCAAGCTCTGAAACCTATTCTATAACTAATTGTTGTGCTGTACTTTGAAATTTATTGCTTTTTTTGTATATGTGTTATTTTTCACAAAACAAACAAAAAGTTACTTGTGATGAAACAAATATTTATTCCTTCTACACTCCTATATTCTGGAGCAGCTAGAAGGAAAAATCTGAGATGATGGTATGGTAGCAAATGGCAAACTCTGGGATCTGTCCTGTAACTACGTGTTGAAGAGTGCTTTGAAAGCTACTGCTTTTTTCTTTGCTTTGTATATGTTATATTATACAATAACAAAAGTTTAAAAAAAGAAAAGAAAGGAAAAGATACTTAGAGCTTGACCACCTGGAAGTGAAAGAGTACGTAAGATCACAGGAATAAGAGTGAACCCAAGCAGTGTCTTTATTCCATGGGCCCCTGAATTATAGCCTGTGCTCGAGGGACTCTCTGAAGTTGGAAGAGGGAGTTCTTTCCATCTCTGTCAGTGTACTGTAAAACCATAGGAATGAAACACTAGTCAGGCTCCCTGTGGAATTCACTGTCCCTGGGCCCATGGGCTGCAGGCTGATAAATGCACCTGGGCTTTTCTCGAGCACAAACCTTGGCCTAGTCTAGGCAGGAGGCAGCCCCGCAGCCAGCTGGTTTACACAAAGCTGGCAGAGACAGAGCAGCTGGCTGAGGCCCATTATAGACTTCCGATGAGGTTCAGACCTCAGCAGGAAGACGGGATCAATGGGTCGACACAAAATAGTCGCTTCTGTCTTGCTGAGGAAGCAGCTTCTTCGATGGAGTAAAAATTCAGGATTTTCCCTTCTGAAAGGAGGCATGGTCTTCTCATTTCAGAAAAAAAAGGCAGTTTATAATATTAAAAATAACAGTGGGATTTTATAGGAATTTCCTCCAACAAAACTTAAAAGTTACCTAGTTACACAGATCCACTAATAGCAGAGAATGCCAAAGGAGTGTTTAAAGAGCTTTCAAAGGCAGGGTATCTAATTCTACCCAGTTTACAGAAGCATTGTACAACACTGACAGAATTCTAATGGTGGTTAGGACAAGACTTTGAACTGGGAATTTTAAAAGCACAAAATGTTTTCCTCATAACCAATTATATATTTTAGATTTTGCAGGGAAGAGAGAGCTGAGAGAATAAATAATGTGAAGGAAAAAAAACGTGAGGTTAGAATAGGAAGGCAGTGGAGTGCAGGGACTCTCTTCTCTCTCCCCACTTCAATCGCTGCCCTCCCCTTTCAAAAAGTTTTAACCCATTTTACCATTAAAAACAATGATTAATATATAAAAATTAAGAAAAAAAGATAAGCAGAAAGAAAATAATAAGCAGTTATAGCTCTACCCTAACCTGAGTTTACCTAGGGCTGCTGTAACAAATACCACAGACCGGCTGGCTTAAAGAACAGGAATTTATTGTCTCGTGGATTTGGAGGCTGCTAGAAGTCCAAAGTCAAGGTCAGCAGGCCACACCTTCTCTGAACTTCAGTGGTGGCTAGCTAGCAATCCATAACTCAATCTCTGTTTCCGTTCTCTGCCTCTATCACGTGGCAATCTGTCTCCATCCATCTCCTCCTCACTCCTACTGCCCTGTCCAAACTCCCTCTGCTCATCAGGACTTGTATCGTACTGGATTGAGGCCCACCCTGATTCCATTTGGCCTCATCTTAACGAGTCACATCTTCAAAGATCCATTACTTCCAAAGGACCTGTGGTTAATACTTGAACATATCATCGTGGGGACATGGTTAAATTCGTAGCGACCCTCCATCATGTATATTTTTCATGCATATCCTTTTTATATGTCCAAATATGTCAAAAGTTTATAGCTTCTTTTTTTTAAAAAAATGGGATCATACATATATATCGTTTTATAGCCTTGCTTCCACCTAATGATATGTTGGAACCTCTTTCTATGTCAATACAAAATAACCCTGACTACTCCATCTGCACTGGCAGTAAAATACCAGATCAGGAGTCAGATTCTGAGATCCCCAGGTTAGGATTCACGTCTCAGGTTGGTTGCTCTGTAGCTGTGGAGCCCTCAGGAAGCTCTTCAGCTTTGCTCCGAGTTTCAGATTTCTTATCTGTATGATGGAGATGATAATAATACCAACTCCATAGGTAGCTGCTAGAACTAAAGGAAACAATACATGTAAAGTGCTTAGCAAACACTTAACGTGGTAGTGATGTGCTCAATATAAGATAGCTTTGATTATTATTATTATGGCTGAGTATTCCATTATATGATTATGTTGCATTAAAAAAAATCCAATCCTCTGCTATTTGGCATTTAGGTTATTTCAATTAAAAAAATCTTTTTATTTGGAAATCATTATAGACTCACAGAAAGTTGCAAAAACAGTACAGAGAAATCTGTGTACCCTATATCCAGTTTCCCTTAATAGTAACATCTTATATAACTATGGTACATTATCAAACCAGGAAACTGACATTGATAAATCTACAGACCTTGTTTCTGCTTCACCAGCTTCACATGTACTAATTTGTGTATGTGTGAGGCTAGTTCAATGCGATTTTATCACATGTAGATACATGTAACCATCACCACACTCATGATAAAGAATTTCCATCGCCATGAGATTCCTTTCTTACCCTATTTGTAGTTATACTCATGTCCGTCCCCTATACCTCCTCCCTGCACCTAATATCTGCCGAACACTAATCTCTTCTCCCTCAGTATGTATTTTTTCCTTTCAAGAATGTTATATAAGTGGAATCATATAAGTGGCATGTAACTTTTTGAGATTGGCTCTTTTCACTTGGCATAATGTCCTTGAGATCCATCTAAGTTGCTACATGTGTCAGTAACTCATTCCTTTTTATTGCTGAGTAGTACTCCACTGTATGGATGTGCTAGTTTGTGTAATCACTTACCCACTGAAAGTCATTTGGGTGTTTTTTGTTTTTTGTTTTTTTTGGCATGGGCAGGCACCAGGAAAGGAATCTGGGTCTCCTGCATGTAGGTAAGAACTTTGCCTGCTGAGCCACCGTGGCCTGCCCCATTTGGGTCGTTCCTAGTCTTCGGTTACTACAAATAAAGCTGCTCTGAACACACCTATTTGTGTATAGGTTTTTGTGCAGACATAAGTTTTCAATTCTCTGGGGCAAATGCCCAGGAGTGCAATGGAAAATGCATGTTTAGTTTTATGTATAAAAACTGTCAAATGATTTTCCAGAGTGGCTATACCTGAGATATTCTCATCAGCATTTGGTACTGTCAGTATTTTTTAATTTTAGTTGCTCTAACAGGTGTATAGTGACATATTATCATGGTTTTAATTTGCATTTCCCTAATGGCTAATGATTTTGAAAATGTAAACAATACCACAATGGATATCTTTCTTTGGATAAATTATAAATTAATTTCTACAAATGAATTCCTTAAAGTAGAATTGCTGGACAGGCAGATTACAAAAAAAAAAAAAGTTTAAACATAAAGTCAAATTACCTCCCACAGAAGTACCAATTTACACTGTTATCAGTTGGATATGAATTGCTCAGCTTTTACAGTAAACCTAAAACTCTTGTTATCTTACCCAAGGGCTTAAAATGAAACTTCACGCCATTATCAGGGAAATAAAAAAACAATGAGGTTGCCCCAAATCTTAATAGAGCAGAAAATGAACCAACTAAGATCCACTCTCTATGGACATTCCACCTACATGCATTTAACTTTTTCATCAAGCACATTAGGAAGAAAGAAAACTCATTTACCTTTATGGGCAATATGAAATAGATCTTCTTGCATTTTAGAAAACTCTGATGAGGTTTCAGAGCCATCAGAATAATTTTTCTCTTCTCCAAAATCTAGTGTTGATAAATTAGGATTGGAGGAGTGCAGTCTTACAGGGCCAGAGAAAAGTTTAGGGACCTAAAGTGACACCAAAAGAAGATACTTCTTTTCAGATGCAGATTGATTAGAATATTTACTTAGTACCATGTTTGGAAAGTAGTAAGAAAAGAGTATTTTATAGCTATGTCTCCTATTGAGTGGTAACTTAAAAGAAAAATAAATGAAAACTCAAGAAAACACTTTCCAGAGCAACTTGTACTGCCTTCTTGAGAAATCACATATTAGTTTGGAAATAATAGGAGCAATAAAGTTATAGGTTGAAAAGGACATCTAAAGCTGCCAGGCTCTTTCACATTTAATCCTCAATTCCTCCATCTTGGCGAAAAGCATCCCACATCTAGGTTGCAAAGAGTGGACAGGTTTAAAAATGCATTTTGTTATTTGCACCTGATGCTTCTATAAAACAATGTGACTTCCGATGTATTTGTACATGGAGCACTTTTCACTTTAAAAGCATAAAGTGCCTTGAACCAAAGAGTGCATAAGAGCATATCAGATGATCTATGTCAACGTTTATGTTTTATTTTGACTCTGACATTGTTTTAATTGAATAGCAGCAAATCTTGGCCTCTTGCTTAGCTGGACACTGGAAAAGGCAGCTGTGGTGTAACACTGTGAACTTCTGTTGGGGGACTGGGAAGTTGGAGACAGGAGGTAAAAGAGAATCTGCACAATGTTCTCTTCCCAGAGACCCAGGCCAGAGGGTTCAAAGGATGATATAGTCACTGAGCATCCACAGAAGAGGTGGGTCAGAGCACACAGCCACAGCAGCCACAAAACAAGGCACACACCCAAGCAGGGCACAGGGCAGCCTAAATGTTAGAGAAGGAAAAACTGAGAGTTGGAGTGCTGCAGCCCCTCCAACCTCATGCCATTTTTCTCTTAGAAAACATTCTCTCGCCAAGTCAGTATCCATTGCATGTTTATTCTGGTACCCAGACATTCTAAGTGGTTAAATTCACATCTCTGTAATAGGTATTTATGAGAAAAATAACTACATAATGTTCACTCATGCTATATCCTATTTGAGTAAAAGCAGACCTCAGCACATGGCATGCAGAGCAGGACTAGAAAATAAGGTGGCCTACTGAAGGGGGCAACGGTTACCTGCAGTGTTCCTTTAGCATCTTTGCCAATAGCTCTGGACCGCCACCTCCTGTGCAATCTTTTTTCTTTTTTGGGACTTTCAAAAGCTCCACCCTTTGTTTCAAAACAGGAAAGAGAGGACAGACATAAGATCCACCAAACCAATAGGAATAAATGCCCAGCAAAGTGAACATCTCCATCCCCTTGAGTATGGCTGCAGCAACCGAGCAGACAACATCCTATGGTTAGTCAAAGGCTGGGGAGGAAAAAGGAAAGCAGAAGAATGCCAGAACGCAAACAGAAGAGGGATCTGGCTAACCTGGATGGCGTTGATAGCTGGTGCCGAATACGTCCGATGTAGGACATCCATGCTTTGCAGAAGCTGGCTCATTTCCACCAGGTAGGTGTGACAGTGTGCCAGGTCTGTGGGAGAGGGGGACAGTGCTCATAATTCTCCATTAGCAAGGGGGAGAAAGGGAGGACTCACGGATGCTTTTCTTGGCATTCGAACTTTACTATGCTGGGTGCCAGCTATTTTTCTTATTGTTCTATATTTGATTTTACATCTGTGAGAATAAGAAAGACTACTTCCTTTCTACAGGAGAGGCAGTAGAGCGTACTGGGTAAGGGGATGGACCTGGAAGCAGACTGCCTTGGTCTGAATCCACTTAATGAGCTGGGAGTCTTGGGCAGATTACACGACTTCTCTGTGCCTCACTTTCCTCATGTAGACAACGGGGATAATGATAGCACCTAGCTCATAGGACTGTCCTGAGAGTTAGCGAGGTGGTACACACAGAGTGCTTAGAGGAGCACCTGGCACATAAGAAGCACTAAGTAAATTGAGCTAACAGCAGCATCATTGCTGTTACCAACCTCGCAGTATCAGACTGCCACTATCCACTTCTAAGGACCCAGTGTGAACTGAATTGATGAAAGGAAAATGAAGGTCACATTGTCCATTGGGGAACTGCATGAGAGCCATGAGGATGCCCTGCAGGGCTGCAAATGGACCTGAGAGTACTGATCCAACAGTCTGCTCAGAAGAGAGTCCACCATTGTCCATTCACTGGAGGCTGACGGCTATTTCTGCAGGACAGTCCAGGCCCAAGATGCCTTTGGATAGTGGTTCTCAAACTTTAAATAGTATCATCAGAATCAGCTGGAGAATGTGTTAAACCATGGCTCACTAGGCTCCACCCCCAGTGTATGATTCAGTGTATCTGGGGTGAGCCTGAGACTGCATTTCTAACAAGTTCCCAGCCATGCCAAGGCACTGGTCCATGAACCACATGCCCCAAAATACCATTCACAGAGGTTCCTGAGTGATGTTTATTGAAGGGGCAAAGCCTAAATGTCCCCAGGAACAAATGCAATTTTCAAGGCTACCACTTAGCATGTGTCTTTAATAGTGGTTCTCAACTTTGGCTACACTTTAGAATCACCTGGAGAAAATTTTTTAATTATATAATCTAAGCCCCACTCCTGGCAATTAAATCAGAATGCTCCTCTTTCCTACACTGGTGATTTGTGGGAGACAGAGGTGGCACTCCAGGTAAGTTTTAGCTAATTAATTTTTGGAATGCTGAGATTCCTCACAGCAGGGTTCTCAACCCTCGTTCCAAATCAGGTTCTTTGGAAGAGGGGCTTGGGCATTGGCCTATCTGTATTTTAGGCGCTCTCTTGGTGACTCTAATGTGTAGCCAGGATTGAGAACACCCATCTAATGGGGCTCTCCATTTGGTTTACCTACTCACCTCTAGAACAATGATTCTCAATCTTGAGTGAATATGAGAATCATTTTTGGCACTGGGGGGTGCCAGGGTAGTTCAGTGGTAGAATTCTCTCCTGCCATGCAAGAAACCTGGGTACAATTCCCAGTCCATGCACTTCCCCAAAAAACAAACAAGCAAAACAAACAAACAAACAAACAAAAATTCAACAAATGGTGCTGCAATAATGGGATACTAACATGGAAAAATAATGAAATGTGACCCCTCCAGCATACCAAAAAAAAAAGAGCTGTCCAGACCCTACCCCTGGAAATTGTAATTTAGTGGACCCCATGGTGAAAATCAGACATAAGGAGGGAGAGTAGGAAAGAGAGAAAACCTCTCCACATGCACACTCAGGTGGAGATGTAAGGCTCTGCAAGGAAGGTGTCTTTTTGATCACGCATACAATGTTACCAAGGAAAATATAAGTGGAAATGTAGGTGAGCCAAGATGAGGCATACAAGTTCATGTAAGTTGTAAATACAAAATAGTACACTTTAAGAGCTGTGAGAGAAAGCAGCAGAGGTTTCAAACCACTCTACCTTTTGAGCATTTTTCCATTTCCTCTGAAGATTGCAACCATAATGGAACTCGTGTCTCACCACCACATGAAAATGACAGATTGCTTCCGGTTTGAAATGAATTCTGTTGTGATATACTGCCACGCTGTTCCTCAGACAACAAAAGCACATTACAAATAAAAACACAGTCCAGAAGGAGCACTGAGGGTAAAGGATAACAGAGTGGCCTCATGGCTGAGGGAAGCCATTGACCGTAACGAGGAAGAAGTGTCTGGCAAAGCACTCTACAGGCCACTCTAAGACCTCGGCTGTTGCCCCAGCTCAGCCAGACCAAGCCACGGGGCCTTGGACTGTGGTCTTTATTTATTCTCCTGTCAAATGTTAATTATGCCAAACTCATGAAATAAATGTTGGGAAAGATTTTGCAATCCTGCATAGCCATAAATATACTTACTGCATTTTACAATCAGACAAGAAAAACAGTCAAAGTGGCCGAGAGAAAGCTACAACATGTGAAGATATTATATTTCTCCTTGCATGCTATTCTTCAGTTACTTCCTTATCAGTTAATGCTCATTTGGTCCTGGATCTGACCGATTGAGCAAACACAGCTAATTAAAGACCAGCCTCAAGTTTACCCTGCAACTCCCCCTAAACCTGCCTCAGACAGGTCCCTCAGACACAGCTTCTCTGACAGGACTCCTTCAACAAAGCTGCCCCTTCTTTTATGTTCATTACTGACAAAGCACTTATTACCTTCCTGCTTGAAATGGGGTCAAACACCCCAGATGCAGAGTCTGTGACAGCGGGCCCTGAGAAAAAGTGATTAACTTCGTGTGGGAACATGGCAATTTCATTCTGACGGTACATCCTGTGGTGGCGGAGCGTGGTCACCCACTCATCAAAGACTTCTTCTGACTTCACCTAAAATGTGTGAAAATGAAAGAGGTGAACGAGAGAGGCACTCCCTGAAACTATTCACCAAATTAAGATCACACCAAACACTCTTTTCATGATGGTACATGTCTAAATGTAGAAATAACATCTCAGTTAACATTTTTTTGTAATCTGTGGAGAAAAGTTTGAAGAGGAAATGAAAAGTAAAAATGGTCTTCAAAAGTATATATCTGTACTACCTATGAAAGAGCCCAATTGTTATGCGATTTTTTAAAAGGCAAAATAGTACCAGTTTTATAAAAATAAACAAACTGAAATTTATTCTTATATAAGACTTTTAAAGTATTTCCAAATTCTCTAGTTCTAGCTTTCCCTATCCCTATGGAAAATGTTAACACCAGCTTTCTTTTTTATTTTTATTTTTTCACAATTCAGACATTTTTGATCAATTTTCCCTGGAAAGAATATATTGATCTGGAAGGAATTAGTAAAGCATCCCTAAAATATTTAACCTTGTTAATCTTTATCTTCTCTGATAAAGAATACAATGTTGAGGAATATATGTTAATGAATGTGAAAGTTATTTAAAAGAACATTTCTCCCATTCTCAGAAATAGAATTAAAAATCAGAAAGCATTATTATCAGTGAGTTCTATACTGATATTAAAAAATTTTGTCAAAGGTCAACAAGCTAGTAAGCAGCGAGGTCAAAATGTGAAATAGAACTATATCTCCCAATCATATGCTTCAGGCATTTAATTATCTATACTTCCCTTGAAGAGAGAGAAAACACAGGTTAAGTGAAGTAACATTCAGAGGTACTATTTGGAGATGTCACTCTAGGAAAACAATTCCCAACTTTTCAATGTGAAATTCTAGTATTTTCAATGTGAGTTATTTTCAATGTGAGTTCTAGTATTTTTCATATATATTTTTTTCATATATATATATATATACACACACTTATAAATATTTAGCCATCCTCTCCACAGATGAGTGACTAACAAATTTTAAAATCCATGCAGAATACTTGTAGCTAGCAATTTTTATTATAAAATATCTCACATTTATAAAAGTACTAAGAGGAATATAGCAAGCAACTATGGACCACAGAGATTTCTCAATAGTTAACATATTTGCAAGTGCATGAGGGCATTATCAGTATTTTCAGAGTGAAAAATGATAGATAGTTATATATTAAGAGACAGAGACTAATCAATCTGCAATTTAAAATGACCAAGCAGGATGCACAGTAAGTTAACTTTCAAGAAGAAAAATTCAGGTCAATCCTATTAAAACCTTTAGGAATGGCACAGTTGAGAGCAAACACGCAGAAATAAATGTCAGTGGCATCAATCATTTAGGAAAGGTTATGTGGTTCTTACATTTGTGTTGCTGATTAACAGAAGTACACACAAGACTTAAAACTCTTCCAGGAGCTTTTTAATGTGTCATTTACAGGAAGATGCAATAAAAACAGGCTCACATCTATTTGCTCCTTACTTTACATTGTTCCTAAAATGTATTTTCCTTCCTAAATGTGGTTAATAGGAATCCTGATGCAGACTGATTGTGTCATCCTCTGCACTAACCTAGTCCATGCCCAAACCTCTCCTCTTTTTATCGGATGTCCAAAAGAATGAGGAAAAAAAAAAAAAAAAACCATGCAAAAAGGAACTTAAACTGAATCAACATGGATAAATATTAAACCATGTTTAAGATATTAGCACTCAATGTATTTTAAGGCATTCCAATTCTTTAAAAATTAGGAATCAATAATTACTATAAGGATAGTTAATTTTTAGAACCCATTATCTCCTGACATTTCAAAAAAAACTAGAAGTAACAGTAATGGGAAGTACATGGAAAAATGACCTAAACTAGTCTAGAGGACATTAGAATAGGCCACAAAACAGCATGGATTTGCCTGTCTCCTTCAGTCCACCAACCACATGTTTGAGTTAAGCATGTATTGCTCAAGCACCGGGCACATGCTGTAGACAAGTCAGGGACACGCTAAGACATGGCACTCACCGTCTCATGCTTATACCTTCCCAACCCTCAGGCCCCAACTTTAATGTGATGGTTAGGCTCTGATGTCAACTTGGCTAAGTGGTGGTGCCCAGTTGTCTGATCAGGCAAGCACTGCCTAACAATCAACCTCAAGGACATTTTGTGGCTGACTGAAAACTAGAAGGCTGGTTTATTAAATCATCCGTCAGTTGACTGCAGCTGTGACTGATTACATCTACTGTCAACTAAGGGTATGTCTCCCACAAAGGAAATGAGGTCATCCAAACGGTTGGATTTGATCCAATCACCTGAAGACTTAAGGAAAGAGAGAATTTTCACTGCTTCTTCAGCCAGCCAGCCTCTCCGGCGGAGTTTGCTGAGACTCTTCATTGGAGTCACCAGCCTCACAGCCTGCCCTGTGGATTTGAGACTCTTGCATCCCCACAGTTGCGTGAGACACTTTTATAAATCTTTATTTGCAGATATTTCCTGTTGGTTCTGTTTCTCTAGAGAACCCTGACTGATACTTCCAACATCCCAAGTAATTTGTTTTTATAATATTCTAGAAAAGATTCTTAACGTTTGTTCAATTAATTTCTAACATTTGGGTAATACCTAAAGTGATTTATAATAACTAACTCTATTGAGCTTACCACGGGCCAGGCATTATGCCACATTCTCTAGGCAGCACTACAAGGTCAGCACTATAATTATTACCATCTCTTTAGGGGAGAAAAACGAACATTTCAGAGATTAAAAAATTTTGTCAAAGGTCAAAAACAGCTAGTAAGCAGCGAGGTCAAAATGTGAAATAGAACTGTATCTCCCAATCATATGCTTCAGGCATTTAATTATCTATACTTCCCGTGAAGAGAGAGAAAACACAGGTTAAGTGAAGTAGCATTCAGAGGTACTATTTGGAGATGTCACTCTAGGAAAACAATTCCCAACTTTTCAATGTGATATGAGAATTTTAATGGAATTCCCATAAAATTAGCTGAAGTTATAAGACAGAACTCACAGACTCAGAGTAATAAGTGTTGTATTGTATTTCAGGGAACATATTTTAACCTATGGTAAATGTTCTTAATCAAGGATGAAACTGCCTGAAGTAGGGGCTGTATTTGGAAATAGGAAGGGCTTTCTGTCCTCAATTGTTGTCACAATTACTGGATGGGGGACACTACAGGTATTCACAGGAGACAGGGATGCTGAGCTTTCAGCAGTGAAACAGTCCTGCACAATGAAGAAGTGTTCCATGTAAATATCAATTGCACCCACTGAGAAATAACATGGCAATGAAACCTACACTTTGGCTGAGTATTTGGAAATACACAAAAAGCATCATAAATAGCTACAAATTGGCAATGAGGTCCAGAGGATGGTTTGTCCTTACCTGGTATAATAAATGACACCCCCTGAACAATGGAATTCAGCACGTAGTCTCACCTTCAGATGGTAGATGTGCTCCTCAGTATCGAGATCTATGCACTTTGACGACTTCTTTACAGACATCACGGAGAGCCCAACATCAATGCACCCATGCAGCTTCTCTCTCTCTATCTGCAGAAGCACAAAGAGGACCACTTGAGAATCATGGTGTTAAAAATAACAGTAACATCCTGGACTCTCCATTCCTCTACCCTCATCTTTCACATCCACTAGTAGCAAATACTAAATAACTAAGAATTTATCCGGCACTTTATATGGACCAATATGGAATTACGTGCTTTTATGCATTAAATTTTTTAAGCTGTGAGACAGGAGGCATTATCCCCATTTTATGGAGGAGAAGACTAACGTTTAAAAGGTTAAACAATAAGTAGTTTCACAGCCAGTTAGTGAGGAAGCCAAAAAGTGTGCCCATGTGGTTGACTCCACGGAGTAAATTAACCCATTAACTGTACTGACTCCCACTGGATGATTTTTAGTGTCTAAATTCACTTAGAAGTCACTTAAAAGGGAGAATACAGACAGGAAACTAAGAGCCCTCATGGAACTTCACTATCGTCCTCATACAGGGCCTTTTCCAGCCAACCCCTCGTCAAGGTAAGAGTGGGAAAGATGCCCACCCCCTGCTTGTTCCTGTTAGCTAGCTACAAGGACGCCCTCTCCCACCCAGAGAACCCCTCAGAACAATCCCAGACCAGACCAGACCCCTGGGGTGTAAGGAAGAGACCCCACACCTCAACTTCATGGTTGAACTGAGCCTACTCAGCTACGACAATGGGGAGCAGATACCTATATTCCAAGTGAAGAAACCGTCATCTCCTGTGGTTTCCAGTTCAGAGAAATGCAATCCCCAAATGTGCACAATCTCACCCCTGCACTGACAACAATTAGCCCTTCAGAATCTTTAATGGCATGTTGGAAAAACAAGAAGACTTACATCGGTTTGGCTTTTCGCATATTTTAAGATTCCTTTGTCCAAATAGAAGAATCTCTGTGGGGAAGAAAGTACGGCACATTAAGATCTTCTATTTAAACATCCTTTTCTTGGTCTCAAATTTCAAACCTCAAATTAAATAGTAAGTGCCTATGCATGCACCCTTTTATTCCCCAGTTAAGCAGGAACGAGCCAACTAGCTGTCACCCAGTCTTTCGTGGCTAAAGTGTCTCCTAAGCCCACTCACTTCTATCCAACTCTTGCTGTTAATTGGCCTTTGCATTTTTAAGGTTTTCACCAAGTTTTATTTCTTCCAGACTAGAAACCTTTTACACCAAACTAATGCTGATGTGAGGATTTTCAGCCATTCCGACTGACCTCTGCACTCCTCCCCCTCACCTTAAATGAGACAGTCAGAAGGTTCCATGTCCCATCAGGCAGGGCCTACACTCCCCCCACCAATCCCACCACCCCTGACAAGCCAGAAAAGGCTAAAGAAGACAGACCCTCATCCCTCAGCACCCCTTAAGATTAAGGGGCAAGAACTCTCTGAGGGGGAATTTGAGGCAGGCTAGAACAAGAGAGAGGGGATAGAAAAATACACTGAAGGAGTCCTTAAGTAAGGATGGTTAATCAAGGAGGACGGCCTGAATAGACCCCTACTTGGGGGCTACCCACTTACAGGAAACACCCAGGACAGCAGATCCAGCTGAAGCCAAATGACCCTCACCTGACAGAGGCATCTACAGCAAAGGGGAAGCCAACCGACACACCCAAGTGCACCGCCTACTACCAGGAACCTTCCCGGAGAAAAGGAAAGGTAGAAGAAAAAGCCCAGAACAAGGAAAGGGGAGGAGGTATAAGCAAAGCTAATATATAATGCAAATGGTCCCACACTGCCTATTGCCTCTTGCCTCTATCACCTTGAGAGAGTGCCCACATATCCTCTTACATGTGTACTCAATAAATTTCTATCTGCTTACTCTAACAATAAAAAAATATATATAAATGCCTATGAACCCAGGACTGGGGTTAGTGGGTATAAATAAAGGCAAGGCCAAGGCCACTGTCTTACCTTGTGCCAGCCTTTTAAGGGCCATTTCCTCTTTTTCAGAAGAAATCCTTTCTGAACTGGTGGCTCCTGGGTATAATTCACTTCTCCCCTCAGTCCTTCCACCACTTCCCAGCTGTCCTGTTCCAACAAAAGACTTCATGCTGAGTGGCTATCTTCAAAAACAATAATAACATTAAGGCACACTTCATCCTATCAGTAAATCAATCCAAGATGGTGAGGCTAGCTAGGTGTGATGGGGAGAAGAAAAATTCAATTGCCAAACAGCCCCTGACTCTATAGATCTAATGCAATAATACACTGGCATAAAATTTGATTTTTTTCAAAAACTCTCTGTTAGAAGGGAATGTTTCTCTCTCTCTTGGTGGTTGTAAAGAGTTCTAATTTTGTTCATTTTGATATTATCATGGCAGTTGCATTTTCCCTCACCATTGGACTTCAGTTTGAATTTTAACCAAATGCAACAGACATCAGGATAGAAGCCAGGTGGTAGGGGACTTAGGAACTGGCTCAAAAATATGACACAATGCAAGTTAGCAAATATGACAACTTGGTCAAAACCATGATTAGGTGGAAAATGAGTATCTTCAAATTATATTTGAAAAAATTCAAATTACGTATTGGGAATATTAATATCAAAGGCATGGTTTTGCAACATGTGTTTTCACCTTTTGCTTTCTCCCGAGAAGTTGCCTTTTTCCACTTGCTTTTAATTCAGAAACTTTTCTTTTTGGGGGTGTGTGTGTGTCAATATTTACAGTATTAAGATGGCTGCAATTCTGAAGAGGTAAAATAATTGCTACAATTAATCTTCCATTGTTGACTAGCTAGGTTGTTTCAACTAACTGACTGAATAACAATTTAAAATTTTAAAGGATTATAGAAAAAAAACCCACTAAAAATTTCAGAAAACTTATTTAAAATGCTTACACGTGCATAATTCATTGCAGAATTACCCCAGGGTGGATCAAAATTACCAATACTTCAGCAACTGAGGTCACTGATTTTTATTTTCTTAATTTTTACTGAGATATACATGAAATGCCAAATCTTAAGAGTACAACTCTATGAATTTATTTACATATACACTCAGTAACTACCATCTAGATCAAAATACAAACCATTTCCAACATAGGGTAATCAAATTTTGACAAACACATCATTTTTGGCCAAGATTTAATGTTGACTAATTGGCACTGTGTCAAATCTCCAGCCCACCGGCAGGAGGTACTCATAGAGGCCAGAGGCGCTCAGAGATGGACAGTAAGTCTGGAGCAGCACCAGGGAGCAGAATGCAGCTAAATTCCAGTCCCAGGACACAGGCATTTAACATTAAGTAACTAAGGGCATGGGATCTATAGGAATTTCTGGACACTTTCGCTCAGTTTCTCTGTAGTCCTGGAGTTCAGCACATGGGACCCACTGGGTAACAGAAATTTTTCCTACTGAAGCAACTGAAACTTTTTTAAAAATTGAAGTAAAATATTATATATAACATAAAATTTACCAATCATTTTAAGTACACAACAGTGGCATTGATGACATTTAGAATATTGTGCTACCAAAACTCTTTCATTACCCAAAATAGAAACTCTGCACCCATTAAGAAATAACTCCTCATTCTCCCTTTGTCCAGCTCCTAGAACCCTCTAATGTGCCTTCTGCCTCTGTGAATTTGCTTATTCTATGCATTTCATGTAAGTGGAATCATACAATATTTGACCTTTTGTGTCTGGCTTATTTCACTCAGCATAATGTTTTCAAAGTACATACATGATGCAGCATGTATCACAACTTCATTCTTTCTTATGGCTGAAAAGTATCCATTGCATGGATACACCATATTTTGTTTGCCTGATCATCTGTTGATGAACATTTGGGGTTTTCCTACTTTTTGGCTATTGTGAATAGTTGCTATGAACGTCAGTGTACGAGTATCTGCTTGAGTGCTTGCTTTCAATTTATATGTCTAGAAGTAAAATTGCTGGGTCATATGTTAATTCTGTGTTTACTTTTTGAGAAAATGTTGAACTGTTTTCCATAGCAACTGTACCATTTTACTTTCCCACCAGCAATGCACAAAAGTTCCAATGTCTCTACACCATTATCAATACTTGTAACTTTCCATTTATTTAATAATAACCATGTGAGTAGGTATGAATGGTATCTTGGTGTGGTTTTAATTTGCAGTTCTCTAATGGTTAATGATGTTGAACATCTTTTCATGCGTTAATATTGGCCACCTGTATATCTTCTTTGGAGAAATGTCTAATTAAGCCCTTTGCCCACTTTTTAATTGTGTTGCTTTTTGTTGTTGAGTTGGAGGAGTTCTTTATATATTCTGCATAGTACACTCTTATCAGATATATGGTTTCCAAATATTTTCTCACATTCTGTGGGTTATCTTTTCATTTTCTTGATAATGTCCTTTGATGCACAAAAGTGATTAATTTTGATGGTCAAATTTATTTTTTTTTAATTCAGTTAATTTTTACTGAGATTATGCTTTTGGTGTGAAATATAAGAATTCATTGTCTAATACAAAGTCCTGAAGATTTTGTCCTGTTTTCTTCTAAGAGTTTTATAGTTTTGTGTTAATTTCTGGTATGAGGTAGGGGTCCAATTTCATTCTTTTGTATGTGGATATCCAGTTTTCCCAGCACCAACTGTTGAAGGGACTATTCTTTCCCCATTGAGTGGACCTGACATCCTTGTTCAAAAGCAATTGTGTGTTTTTTCCCCGAACTCTCAATTCTATTCCATTGGTCTATTTATTTGTCTTTGAGCCAGTACCACACTGTTTTGAATACTACAGCCTTATAATTAGTTGTGAAATTGGGAAGTGTGAATCCTCCAACTTTGTCCTCATTTTTCATGATGTTTTTGGCTATGCCCCTTGCCAATCCATATGAATTTGATGATTGCTTTTCCATTTCTATCAAAAAAACTTTTGGAATTTTGATTGGGTGTGCTGGTTTGAAAGGAAGTATGTCCCCTAGAAAAGCCATGTTCTAATCAAAATGCCATTTCATAAAGGTAGAATAATCCCTATTCAATACTGTATGTTTGAAACTGTAATCAGATCATCTCCCTGGATGAGGTGATTTAGTCAAGAGTGGTTGTAAACTGGATTAGGTGATGACATGTCTCCACCCATTTGGGTGGGTCTTGATTGGTTTACTGGAGTCCTATAAAAGAGGAAACATTTCAGAGAAAGATTCACAGACAGCAGAGCAGAACGACATGGCCACGGGAAGCAGAGTCCACCCACCAGCGACCTTTGGAGATGAATAAGGAACATGCCTCCCAGGAAGCTTCCTGAAACAGGAAGCCAGGAGAAGAAGGTAGCTAATGAGGCTGTGCTCACCATGTGCCCTTCAAGATGAGAGAGGCACCCTGACCATGTTCACCATGTGCCTTTGCAGACAAGAGAGAAACTCTGACTGTGTTTGCCATGGGCCGTCTCCCTTGCAAGAAACCCTGAACTTCATCAGCCTTGTTGAACTAAGGTATCTTTGCCTGGATGCCTTCGATTGGACATTTCTATAGACTTGTTTTAATTGGGATAATTTCTCGGCCTTAGAACTGTAAACTCGCAGATTATTAAATTTGCCTGTTGAAAGGCCATTCCGTTTCTGGTATACTGCATTCCTGCAACTAGCAAACTAGAAGATTGGGATTGCATTAAATCTATAAATCATTTGAGTAGTGTTGATATCTTAATAAAACTAAGTTTTCCAATCCACAAACACAGATTTCTCTCCATATATTTAGGTATTCTTTAATTTCATTCAGCAATATTTTGTGGTTTAAGTGTACAAGTCTTTTACATCCTTGCTTAAATTATTCCCAGATATTTTATTCTTTTTGATGCTATTTTAAATAGATTTTTTTTTAAATTTCTTTTTGGATTGCTCATTGCTGAGGTATAGAAACACGACTGACTTTTGCATGTTAATTTGGTATCGTGCAACTTTGCTGAATTCATGTATTAGTAACTCTTTATTTAACTGAACTCTTTATATAAGGATCCTGAAAGACCCGCCTTATATATGATTGCACTTTGTGAATAGAGTTAAAGATACATCCTAGAATTTTGAAAATGGTGGTGATACCCCAGTCTCTGGAGTCATGAAAGAATTTTCTTTAATGGAAAAACCTAGATCTGGAAGAAAGATTCAACTTTTAAATTAAGGGACTTTCCTCTGAAAGGTAGTAATGTAAAATGAGATTTTTTAATAGTACTTATTACCAACTATTCGAAGTCATCTGAATACAGATGGACAGTAGATGGAGAATGCATATTACTAAGTAATGAGAGACCACAAAAAATTTCTGCTCATATTTATTTCCGCTTAGAGAGTCCTTCCTCAAAATTTAAAGTGTTTTATATGTATAAATTTTAATGATTCTCTAAGGTCAAGAGGTTAACGATTCTACTTCCTCCAGGCACCTTCTTCAGGAGAAAGTATTATTTCATTCCCAGAAATTCCATCAGTATTTCATCTTACCTTTTGAATGGCTCACCATTTACTTATAATAGTATATGTGAGGGTTTATCATTTCTACTGGACAATAGATTCCTTGAAGGTAAAAAAGGTCTTGTTCACTTCTGATTTCCTCACAAGACCTAGCCCGCTGTTCTGTCAGTGGTATGCATCTGATTGGCAAATGAATAAACTTCATACTGGTAACAATGCTGTAAATGAATTTATGTTCTTGAATATCATTAACTGATATGCATTTAAAATATGCCCAACATCTTTAAGCCAAGTGACTATTTAAAAATGAAATACCTGGGAACATAAAATGGTGCAGCTGCTGTGGGAAGTTGGTTCTTCAAAAATCAAAACACGAAATTAGCATGAGACTTGGCAATTCTACCTCTAGATACATACACGAAAGAACCAAAAGCAGGGGCTCAAACAGAACCTTGTTCAAGAATGTTCACAAAAGCATGATTCACAATACACAAAAGGTGGAAACAACCCAGGGGTCTATCAAGAGATGAATGGATAAATAAAATGTGGTAAATGTATACAATGAAATATTGCTCAACCATAAAAAGGAATGAAGGTTTGAAACATGCAACAACATGGATGAACTTTGAAAATATCAGGCTGAGAGAAATAAGCCAGCAACAGAGGAGCAAATATTGTACAAGTCCACTTATGTGAAATATCTAGAATAAGCAAATTCAGGGAGGCATAAAGTAGACTATAGGTTACCAGGTACTGGGGGAAGAGGGAATGTGGAGCTATTGTTAATGGGAGCAGAGGTTCTGTTTTGGGTTAGAAAATCTTTGGCAACGGATAGTAGAACAATATTGTTAATGCCACTGAATTGTGCACTGAAAATGGTTAAAATGGCAAATTTTACGTTATATATAAAATTTATACATTATATAAATAACAAAAATTTTATACAACACACCTAGAGTTGTCGCTAAAAATCCAAAGCCCGAGCTCCTCCTGCAAGTATTTTCAGCGGATCAAGCCTTTTTCATTTGTTTAAGACTCCCATGCAGAGGGCAGCCTGCAGCACACTGAAACTAAACAACCATGTCCATCTGCTCAATACATTTGAGTGCCCAACACGCAAATGCCAAGAGGAATTAGATGTCACTGCACACTTTATGAAATGGGGGGAAAAATAAAGGAATTCTTTATTCCTTTGAATTAAAAGGTTTAAAATAAAACAAGAATTAAATTTCAAAAATGCTTCAGAGATTCATGTTGGAACTAGATATTTCCTGGATATCTTGAGATACAGTACCTTCCTATCAACAAGTCAAGATAGAGGGAAAGGGATTAAAATGGGTTTGTTGGTCCTCAAAGTAAATACGCCAAAAACAACTTGTATTTTTTCCCTAAAAAAAAAAAAACAAAAAAACTTTGTTCCTCCTT
>PVIY010036673.1:0-25277 GCA_004026745.1 Myrmecophaga tridactyla | reverse complement strand
CTCGGGAGCTGCCACCCTCCGCACAGCCGCCAAGCCCCGGGCAGCCAATCCGTACCGCGCCTTATTTGCTCCTCTCAACAGCCCCGTACCGCAGGCAGCGTTTTCCACATTGTAAAAGAGCTCGCCCAGGGCAGGCCACGGTGGCTCAGCAGGCAGAAAATTCCCGGTTCCTGCCAAGGCCAGGGCCCACCGCGAGGCCTAGCTTCCCCCTGCACCCAACGTCCTCAGATCCTGCGCGCCACCACCTGTGCACCAATGCACCAAGCTGCATCTGGAGCCGCCTGCCCCCCACCCACAATCTCCCATCATTGCTGGGAGGGGTGTCATTGTCCTTGAATGCAGTCAGGGCCCAGATCGGGGACGAGGCCCTGGCAGCTGGGAAAAGGAAGCCGGTGAGGGGAAGAGAAAGGGGTTTTCTCGTGCCCCCATCCTGTTCCCCACCCTGTGGGGGAGCTGGAGCCCGAGCTGCCTCCACCTGGGAAGCAGCCTCTTATGCAAATGAGGGCAATTGATCAGGCTTGGAACCTGCTTTAATTCTCAAGCCCCTCTTCCCCATTCCCCCCACCCCCCCGTCCCGGTGTGTTATTTGGGGGGAAGGAGACTGGGGGGACTCCCGCCCCCTCCACCTCTGCCACCGAGCATCCCAGCATCCCAGGAGCTTCTGCCCTTGTTCTGAGGTGGGGGTGGGGAGGGGTGAGGGGTGGGGAGGGAGCAGGCGGAGTGTGTGGGAGGGGAGCGGTGACTGAGATGGGGCCCTGCAGTAGGAATCCTGGGCCCGGGTAGCTGGGAGCCAGACACCCCCCCACTAGAAGACCTTGGCCATGTCACCCCCTCCCTGCCCCTCCAACTCCTTCTCAAGTGTTAAAGTGACAAGTGTGAGCCGCCGCATCCAGTACAGATGTCTCAGGGGTTCTGTAGAAAACCGTAGTTACAATAGGCATGGATGTGGCACCGCCTTCACTGGGGCTTCTCCTGGGTAGCTGAAGTGCAGTCCAAGGGTGCAAGGTAAGCAGTTTAAAAAAGGAAGAAAAACTGCTGCCATTTGCTTATCTGCATGCTTCGGAATTTTCTAGACCTGGGTAACCAGAGTCAGTTAGAGGACTGGTTTTGTATCCAGGAGGGCAGCCGGCATCCATTTCACTATTTTATATCATTTAGAGCAGCTCTTTTTTTTTTCCTCATTGGTTTACTTTAAAACCAATTGGTTTACTTATAAATTGGAGCATAACGGTGGTAGCCCAAAATCTCTACTTGGAAGAGGATGGAGAGGATAAAGAGAGTTTGTCTGATTTTACCTGAGCCCTGTTATCCTGGAAAATAGCAAAGGTTAAGAAATCCAACCCCTCTTTGCATTCTCCAAAACAGCTCATTGCAAAGAACCGCCCTTCCCCTTGTGGCTTAGATTTAAGACCCTTGGATGCCCCTTTGGTTACCTATGACAAGGCTGGATGCAGACCCCCAAAACTGCCATTCTTTGCCCCATGAACTCCTTGTCTAGCGATCCACCAGAACAAAATGCTCAGTAGCCAAATTTTAGATAAGCTCCTCTCCTTCCCCAGACCTGAATCCTAAGTCTCCTCCCGGAAGAGAGGCTCTTTCTGCGTGAAATATTCTCAGATCTCCTATCTGATCATGTCACCCTTTTATTCTACTAAATCCCTTTTCATTTAATTCTTGAAAAGCTTGCAGGCCTTAGTTCAGGGCTTCTCCCTACAGTAACAGCCCCCTCGCTCTATTGCAGGAGCCCCTCCCCACCCATGCAATGATCCTTTTGAATAAAATCGCTCCTTTTGGATTTTTTTAAAAATATATTTGGAGCTGTGTCTGCATAAGATGGAGAGAAATCTTGGTTTAGGGGAGGGATTACTGGGTGGGGGACTAATCCCTAGGTGCTTTAAAAACTGCATTGATTGGTTTTATCTATTGAGGTTGTGGGTTACACTTTATTTGGGAAAAGATTGGCCCTGCTTAAAATCTGGGGGTGGGGTGGAGGGGGACCCCTGGACCCCTGGGCTGGATAGTTTGAGGCCCCACCTGCCGAGGGAGCCTGGGAGTCTATAATCCTCATTGACAAAACTCCTCCATCTGTCTGTCAGTCCAGCTGCCAGTCCCCTATGGGGAGGAGTGACAGACACACAATATCCCTCACGGCTCTGAGCTGAGCTTCCAGAGTTAGGGACATGCTTGGAGCCAGCGTGGATTCAGAGGACATATTTGTGAATGCTCAAATGAAACAAAACCCAACTCAGCCCAATTCCTGAGCCAGCCCCCTACCACCCCCTACGGCTCTTGGAGGGGCCCTGTCTGTCTGTCTGTCTGTCTGTCTCTAATTGTAGTTGACCCTCAGACAAAAGTGAGACCTTTTCCAACCTAACTGCCAGCGTGGACACCCTGAGAGCAGCACAGAGGGATCTCTGGGGTGGCTTGGCCCCTTCTATCTTTCAAGGGGTCCGTAGAAAGGGATGGAGGCTTGGGAGGAGGTCACACCTGGCCAGAGAGGGGTCCTGATGCCTGCCACTCCTCTGGCCATAGCTCAGGTCCTGTGATGCCCCTCCCGAGGGGAACACAATGTTTTTTGGCTCAGAAGAAACCTGAAGGCAGCCACCGTCTGTTAAACCGGGGGTGGGTGGGTAGAGTCCCTGGTCTCCGAAAGGCCAAGAAACACCATCAAGGCGCTCTTGTTCCCATGAGAGGGCTAAGCTGGGAAGAACATGCTGCAAACACCTGAATGTGCTGCCCCGCTCGGGGTAGGGGTCTCTCTGGGAGGCCGGAAGGCCTGTTCTCAGGTCGAGTAATGAGCCCTCCCCATTCACCGGGAAATGGGTCTGGGGCTTCTCAGCCTGCTGAGGCAGCCATGAGCACCTTGGAACTTGCTGTCCAGGGATCCCAAGCGCTAAAGGCTGAATTCTTGCCATTTAGAGCCATTAGCGAGCCCCCCCCCCCCGCACCGCCCCCCCGCGCAGGTGCCGCACTCTTGTCACAGAGCTCTCCCCACGAACCCCGCTGTGCTTCCTGCCACTGGAACAGCCTCCCGCACTGCTCTCCTGCCTTCCCAAACCGCTCTCCATCTGGTAGTAAAAAACAAATCTGAGCACCAGATCCCCCATTTAAAACTCTTCAGTGGTTGTTTCTGCAACACATGCAACAGACAAGGATTAAACGATTGGACGCCTTAAATTGTAAAGCGTTTCCCACACCCCCACTCAGCCCACTACGCTGCCTGCCTGGGAACCCTGGGGGGCTGACTGCTTAGGACTTATGACCTCCCACCTTCTGTTTCCAGACTCCCGGAAGCTATTAGGAATGCTCTAACAAACACTCGATCTGCCTAGCTCTGCCCATCGGTGCCCTCTGCATCTACTTCCTGGAATAGCTGGAATTGGAGGACAGAGGTGGCTGTCCCCTGGTCCCCTATCTGCTCCTAGAACAGTGGGCCGCTCGGTGGCTCTGAACTCCTGGGTGACCTGGAGTTCCTGGGCCCCTGGCAGCCACCTCCTGGCTTCTTTTGGTGGGGTTGACTCCCCCAGGCTTGGACACGGGGCAACTTCATTTGTTCAAAGAAAATATCTCTTATCTATGAAAAAGGGGAGGAGTGGAAAAATCCCAAATTCATTCCCAGCCTGGACTCTTCCCCGGGTCCTTCCTGAGGCAATTTGGAACCAGACTCTGTCTCTCACCCCCTCCCCAGCTCCCTGCTACTGTCACAACTCACCATGTCTTCATTTCCCTGTCTGTGAAATGGGATTATTATCCTATCATAAAATTTGATTCCTTAGGAAGCCAGCATTGCTGCATGGTTTGGGGGGTGAGGAGGGGGTGGGGTGGGGTTCGGGTCCAGATGGAACCGAGGCAGCACAGGTGGGTAGGGAGCAGTGGAGATGAGCTCACTGGTGGGGTGGGTGGGCTCACAACAGCTACCCCGGTGGGAGCTTAGCAGCCTATTCGTCCCTTGCAGGTCCTGGACTAGTCCCTCCCCAGCTCCCCACTTTCCTGAGCTCTGCACCCCCCAAAGTGCCACAGTTCCAACAGAAAGGGGCCTCTCAACTCCCCCTAGATCTCAGGCAGCCAGAGCCCCACCTGCTCCTCCACAGGTCCCCACGCCAACCTGGACTCAGGCAGGGAACCTGGCCCTTTGATGCCGAGTGCCAGGTGAGCTCCAGTGCTTCCTTGCAGTGGAAATTGTCTGAAAGAGCGGAGCTGGGTGGTCAGCTGTTCACGGATCCCCTCTGGGTGCAGGATCTGGGTGCCATGCAAGGGAACCCGCACCAGTCCGAATGGGGAGATACATCCCTGCTCTCAGGAACTGCCAGTGGATGGAGGAGACACAGCCTTGGGTCTGGGGACCTCCCAGTCTGTTGGGGGGGACACAGCCCTGGCCTTGGGGAGCTCCCAGTCTGATAGGACTGGGATCGAGGACTTCCCCTGGGAGACTGCTAGACTGATGAGGGAGTCACAGCTCCTGTCCTTGGGACTTTCCAATCTGATAGGAAAGACACAGGCTTGGCCTCGGGAAGATCTCAGAAAGATGGAGGAGGCATAAACCTTTCCTCAGGGATCTTCTAAGCTGCAGGCAAAGACATAGTCCCTGCCCTCCAGCTGTCCCCACTCTGGTAGAGGAGTTGCTGGTCCTCGTAAGGAGGTCACAGTCCTTAGGGAAGGTTGAGGCACAGACAACTATTACCAATTCAAATACACAGATGTCAGCCCAAACCCACTAAAGCCAAGCATGGGAGAGCCCCACAGAGCAGAGTGGAAGGAGCTGTGTGACCCTAGGCAAGTCGCTTAACCTCTCTGAGCCTCGGTTATCTCCTGCAAAATGCTGAGTGGTTGGGAGGAGGAGAGGAGTTAAAGATATACAAAGTGTGTGGTACATAGTAATCACTCACTAAACAGTAGCTGTTGTAGTGGGCAGGGGATAGGGAGACAGTAAGGCGGCCAGTGGGGAGGTTTCCTGGAGGCATCTTTGCCTCCATGCCCACGTGTGCAGGGGGTAGGCGCAGGTGGCAGCACCCTCCGTTAGGGTGATCGATGGGATTCCGCGGTGGGGAGCTGGGCAGGCTGAGGCAGGCCCGGCTCTCAGCCGCTTGCAAGGGGCCAAGGGGGAGGGGGGATTGGAGGGGTCCTTTGTCTTGGCAAATGAAGTTTGGCTTCCCCACCAGGAGGCTCCATCTGCTTTTATTGTTTCCAATGGCAACGCCCCCCTCCACTCCCCCCCAGGGCCTCACACCTCAAAAAATCTGAAGGAGTGTTTGGGAGAGAGGGGGTGTCCACCACCACGCAGTGGCTCCTTTGGCTCCTCTCCTGAGCACTGGGGGAGGGAGCACAACCGCCAACACCCCTTCCCCCAGATTTCATTATCTCAATGCCCAGTTAGGCATCATTTGCCATTTGACCAGAACCAGCACTTAATCATCAAGTGACAAAAACACCTGCTGTCAGGCTTTGGAAGAGGCCCAGGTGGGGTGGAAACACAGTGGGAGTCTGACAAGCCTGGATGTGAATCCTGGCTCTTAAGCGCTTAATAGCTGTGTGACCTTGGGCAAGTCAATTGACCAATCTGGGCTTCAGTTCCTGCATCTGAAAAACAAATAATTGTTTGGGTATAAGTTATTGGGCACCTACTATTCTAGACCTAGAGCTTTATGAGCATTATCTAATTTAGTCCTTTGATTTGGATATTTTTCAGATAAGAATAATAGCAACATCAGTTCACACCTACATCATGTATACCATGCAATGAGGAAACTCCTTTAATTCTCACAATCCTAATGAGCCAACTTGCATAGTTGTGTTTCCATTTTACAGATGGGGAAGTTGAGACCAAGACAATGGCCAAAATCACACAGTAGAATGTGGTAGAGCTGGGATTTGAACCCTGGTTCTGAAGCTCAGTTCACAGGATGCTACGATGCTCAGGGTTTGGGAGCTGGGGCTCAGAGAGGTTAAGTAATTCCCACACTTCAGTAGTAGAGCTGGGATTTGAACCCACAGCCAATCTGACTTGAATGCTTCTCATGCTGGAAAACAGAGGGGCTGCTGGGAATCTCAGGGATGATTTGTGCTTAGTCCCCCGCAGGTCCTGCAGTTAGCGCATTCCAGCTGCTGTGGATTCCGGCTGGGCCTCATCCAGCCTCCAATCCATCCTGGGACGTGTAACCAGGTGGTCAATGCCAGGCCATGGTGTTAGGGCATAGGGGGCTGCCGATGCAGGGACACCTCTTTGGGCTCCTAGAGGCAAGGATTTAGTCAATCTCCTATGGACTTCCCCAGAAACATCTGCCCCCCATTGGCCGCAGATGTGCCCTCCACAGGGGACCACCGCTGAGCAAAAGGTCTGGGGTAGAGGATCAAGCTTTTCCAGCCAGGGCCTGGAGGGAGCAAGAGGGGCCAGAGCAGGGATGCTCTGTAGAAGTCTTCCCACCGCTCTGGGAAGCATGCCCTCTCGGGGAGGGAGCTCCTTCTCTTCTCATGCTCGAGTCAGGGAGGACAGGGTGCAAATCATGGCTCCCCCACATTCCAGGGATGGGACACCAAGGGGACTCCCTCATTGTTCAGTGGTCAACTGGGAGTCAACCCTCTTTGCCCAGCTTGGGTGAGCCTCGTCCTTCTCTGGATTCAGTTTCCTCTTTGATCAACAGCTGCAGAAATCACCTTCATACTGAGTGGTGCAGAGCCCCCCAGGACCATGGGCGGCTCGCTCCTCCTCAGACTTCCCCAGCCAATTTTGTTCCAAGGCCAACTCTGCCTCTGGTCTGGCAAGCAAGACCCAACAGAACCGAGGGATGGTCTGTGGCTTGCAACTTCTGTTTCATTCCTATCCCCTCTGCCAAGATTACATTTGATGCAACAAGTGTGCCCCAAGCACCTGCTGTATGCCAGGCACGGAGACACAAGAGGAAAGTCCCAAGCCCTGCCTAGGGAACAGCAGATTCAGCTCCCAGATACTAATTGTGCCTGGCAGACCAGGAGAGATGGGGATAAGGGGAGCAGGAGGGCTTCCCACGGGGGAGATAAATGACCTCGATCTGCCACCCCAGGGCAGGGGAGACATTTCAAGTGTAGGGAAGAGTTCTAGCACACTCTCTCTCCAGCCACCATAGCAAGCAGACTCACCACCCTCCCCCTGTCTATGTGGGACATGACTACCAGGGGTCTGGATCTTCCTGGCAGCGTGGGACAGAAATCCCAGAATGAGCTGAGACCCAGCATCAAGGGATTGAGAAAACCTTCTCGACCAAAGGGGGAAGAGTGAAACGAGACAAAGTGTCAATGGCTGAGAGATTCCAAACAGAGCCGAGAGGTTATCCTGATGCATTAAGTAGATATCACCTTGTTATCCAAGATGTAATGGAGAGGCTGGAGGGAACTGCCTGAAAATGTAGAGCTGTGTTCCAGTAGCCATGTTTCTTGATGATGATTGTTTAATGATATAGCTCTCACAATGTGACTGTGTGATTGTGAAAACCTTGTGTCTGATGCTCCTTTTATCTACCTTGTCAACAGATGAGAGGATCATATGGAATAAAAATAAATAATAGGGGGAACAAATGTTAAAATAGATTTAGTTTGAAATGCTAGTGATCAATGAAAGGGATCAGTAAGGGCTATGGCATGTAAAAATTTTTTTTCTGTTTGTTATATTTTTCTGTTGTCTTTTTATTTCTTTTTCTGAATTGATGCTAATGTTCTGGGAAATGATCATGATGAATATGCAACTATGTGATGATATTGTGAATTGCTGCATGTATGTGTTGGGAATGTTTGTGTTTCTTGTAATTTTTTTTAATTAATAAAAAATTAAAAAAAAAAAAAGAGTCCTAGCACAGATGCAGGGGAAGGTGGCATGGAGGTGTTTGGGGAGATGATCAGCCTTCCACTATGGCTGGATTGCAGGTTGGAGAGGGTTGGGGGGGTCCTGGTGGGAGGTAGGCAGGATAGTGATGGGTAGTGATGGCCAGGGAGAGGGCTCTGTAGTGAATTTAGTGGCACCCAGAGCCACTGAAGGCTTTAGGGTTGGGGAAAGGGGAAGGATGGAATGGTGAAGAAGAAGGCAGAGAGACCTATGAAGGTACCATCACTTTCACGTGGGCAAGAGGCAAGGCATGTTTGAGCAAGTTTCCTACGGGTTGCTGCAGCTGCTGAGCTGACTCTCCCCCAGGAGTTCTGTGACCTGAGAAGGCAGGAGGTCAGAGATGGTGGGAAGGTCCCAGGGCCTGTGTGCCAGGCAGGATGGTGAGCAGGAGCTGGACAGAGTGTGTTTGTGTGTGTGTCCCCAGCCCTGCTGTCGCCTCTCTAAAGAGAAAGGCTCTGCTTACCAGCTCTGATTGCAGCTGAAAAAGAATCTCAGCCAGAGGAGCCTGGGACCTGCCCGGCTGGGAGAGGGCCCCCCTCCTCTGCAGTTGCCCCCATTAAGCCATTTGGTTCACATCACTGCCCAACTCCAGGGGCATGTGTCACCTGGCAACGACACAGTTGAAGGTCTGGAGGGTTGGGGGTAATTACACAGTGGGTCTAGGGCTCGGCCCGGTCATTCCCCTCAGAGGACAGGAAATGGTTTGTGAGCTGGTGCCATTAAAGAAATCGGAGCAAGGCAGAGGCTCGGAACTGAGGCCGATGTCGCATGGGCTTATGATGGATGACCAGCTGTTGGCAATACTGACACAGCCACACTGACCCCATTTTGAGCACAGAGACCTTTTCACCCTGATTTTTTACTCTGATTTTAGGGCAAGCAGAAAGGAACAGAGAGAGAGAGAGAAAGAGAGAGATTGATGAGAGTAAGAGAGTGAAGTAAGTGTGTCATGGCCTGTGTGGACAGGGGGTGATGGCAACAGGAAGGCTGGTGGGGAGGGGCCCATGGACAGGTGTCCCCTCTGTGTCTCTAATCCTGGAATTTTTTATCCTTATTCCCCTTTCTGTTGAGCCCCCATCCTCCCTCACCCAGAAACTGTTGACTGCCCCCCACCCACACCCCATTCCACCCAGTGTGTGAGTGCTGGCATATGACATGCTTCTTCTCAGTATTTCTTCACACACCCCTCCATGGTTTGTACTATTATTATCCGCGATTTCACAAGGGGACACTGAGGCTCAGAGATGCATTCCTTTGTCCATGGTCATTCTTGGAGCCGGTTTTAACCCTGTCTGCCTGAGAGGGAGCGATGGGTGCTCAACCCGCACGGGGACACCGAGAGAGAGGTAGCCAAGTACTGCGGGTCCCTCACCCGGCTGGGAGGTGGGCAGCGTGGAGCAGTGCCCGCGGCAGGAGGGATGAGACAAGGCCTTAGCACTCAGGAGAGGGAGGCAAGGAAGACTTAATGCGAAACCCAAACCTCGGCCCCAGCAGGCAGCTGAGTCCGGGAGAAAAGCAGGCGGCGAGGATGGAGAGGGGCCGGCTGGAAGCCCAGTGCCGTGGGGGTTGCTAGGGAGCGGCCCGGGCCAGGGCTCGGGTGGAGGGGTGTGGGGAAGAAGGTGGCACCCGCGGTGCTGGCGCGGGACACACCCCTCCCGCCCCACTCCCTTAACACCTGGGCAGCCTGGAAAGGGGCAGGAGGGCACTACTTGTCAGCTGTGCCGGGGGCTCAGGGCACCCTCGAGGCTCCTTTCAGTGCTGGCGAACTGGAGTTCCCGGCCTCAGAGACCACCCGGAAACTCAGAGACTCTGAGACAAAGAGAGACCCCGTCCCGCAGGGAAAAGGCTAGGACCGAGGAGGAGAAGAAGAGGCGAGAGCAGGGACGGGGAGAGGACGGCGAGCGCGCGGGCGAGGCAGAGGGGCAGAGCGAGGAGAAGTGAGCGTCCGGCGGAAGGTGGGCAGACGGCGAGGTCGGGAGCAGAGCCAGGAGCCCAGGGGAGACGCGGTGAGCAGCGGAGGCGTTGGACCGACCAGCGCACCCACGGTCGGGTGGAGGGCGGGGAAGAAAGCAGCATCCTCGCCTCCAGCCTCCATCCCCGCGCGCCCCGCCCCTAAGCGCGCCAGGTAGTCCACCTTTGTCCGGGCGCGCCGCCAGGTGAGGCGGGAGGGCGGGGCCGGGGGCGGGCTGAGGCCGAGCCTTACCTGTCCGGCCGGCGGGGAGGGGGCCGCGGGGCGCAGGGCAGAGAGCCCGCGGGAGCCGAGCGCCACCGAGAGCGGGACTGCCGGGCGGAGGCGGCGCGGAGAGGTGCACGGGCGGCAGGAGGATGTGCCCAGGCTGAGCCGCGCGGGAGGCAAGGGGGAGGGGGCGGGAGGGAGGCGAGGGGGCGGGAGCGCGGAGAGGGGGCGGGGCGGGGCGGCGGGGAGCGGGCTCGGCTACCCCCCGCGGAGGGGGCAGCCCCGGACCGGACTGGACCCCGCGCGCTCCCGGCCGGCGCGCCCTCGCCAGCTGCGCTCGGCGCTCGGGGCCCGCTCCCTAGAGGCCAGGCAGCCGCCGCCGCGAGGGCGCGGGGCAGACAAAGAAGGTAGACAAAGACGGGCGCAGCCCGGCTCCGTGCGGACACCGGGCGAGGCGGGTCCACTCCTCCCGGTGCGTAAGAGCCACCTCGGCGCGGCCCGGGGCGCGCGGGACAGGCGGGGCGCAGACAGCGGCAGCACATCTGGAGCGGCCCCGCGGGGCCCGGGCGACAAAGGGCCACGGTGGGAGGTCCCTGGCGGAACTCAACAATGGATCGAGGCAGCGCGCTCAGCTGCGACCGCGTCTGGCCGGGCAGGGACCAGCCTGTCCCCAAAAGGATTATTCCGCCTTGGCTGTCAAATGGGACGGAAGAAATGCCCTGGGCGGTGGGGGGGGGGGCGGAACTGGGCGCGGCGGCGCCTTTGTAGCTTGGCAAAGTGCGCCGAGTGTGGGGCGGGGGTCGCTGAGAGGTGGTTCGTCGCTGTGGGCACTGAGGGGGTCTTAAAGGCGCTGATGGTCGCACCTGTTCCCCCCACCACGCGGACGCACGCACACACACACCAAGGGAGGGAGAGGAAAGACAACCGCCCACCCAACACACACGCGCGCACACGCACGCACACACACGGTCCGCTCTCGCCACGCCCTGTCCAAAGCCGCCTACCGCTCTCCAGCACCGCCCGGCCGGGACAAAGCCCGCGCCCAGGGCCAACTCATCCATCACGCGGGGCGCCGTGTCCTGCCGACCCTGGGAGTCCGGGAATGCTGGGTTATGGGTCCCGCGGTCCCCATAATTCACGGCGGGGTCAGTGAGGCCGAGGGCGCTTGTAAAGATCAAAGAGCAGTGGGGCTGGGCCCGTGCGCCGGGGAAGCAAGCGGCTGCCGCTCCTGAGCCGAGCTCGCCTGGTGCCTTCCATTTCGACTGTTGAATTCTTTCTCCGGAGTGTGCCGAATGACGGTTCAGAGGTTTAAGAACAGGGCTCCTGGGTCAACCTAGATCCTTGGGTTTCTTTTCTGGTGCCATTCCCGCTTGATTTGGGGCAAGTCGCCTGACCTCTTGAGCTCTTTCCTCCTCAGCATACCTAACTCTCAAGGTTTTAGTCCTTGGTCCAATGTAATGTGTAATTATCCAAAGGACCCTGGCCTATAGGGAATGCTCCAGAAAACTTAGCTGCTGTTGTTATTGTAATGTGATCCTGATGGAAACCAGGATGGATTGGTGAAAGGGCTCAACGCTTGCCCAATACGAGGTTTCAGTCAGCTGTCCCATAAATACCTGTGGGTCTGAGTTGGGCCAGCGCCTGGGCCAGGTGCCGGACTGGAAGGATGAATGAGGCTGGGTCCTTAGCATTGGGGTGTTGGTGGGATTGTCCCCAGGCTCTCTGTGGCTCCCCATCCCTACCCCATACTGGTTTTGGTGCCCTGGGAACCTTAAGCAGGGGCGGAGTCCATGGCATGTCTGTGCGTGGCCCGGAAGGAATTTTGGAAGGGTCTTGGGGTCTGGATGCATCAAGTTCATTGCCTGTGGTTTTACCAAATCCACTCATTTTGTGTTTGTCCAGAAACCCCCAGGACCCCTTCTCTGTCCACACAGGCTTTAGACCTTCCTGGACTGGGGCTCACATTCTCTGCAGCTTGCCTTCTCTCAGCTTTCAGTTAAATCTTTCTCGGGGGTGACTGTTTCTCTGTCCTTTTGCAAACGTTCAGGGACCTGCTCCAGTTGGCAAATAAGCTCTCTCTCTCTTTTTAAACATCCTTCCTTTCCTCTTAGACACCCTCCCACGTATTGTCATTATGGTGAAAAATATGCAAATAACTTTAAAAAATAGTCTCCCAGCAAATGGGTATTCAAAAAATGTAATAAATTAACCCCATAATGTGAGCTGGGTTTCAGGACTATCCATCATGTGGATGCGATTAAGATACTGAACAAACAGATGCCACAGAGCCCAGTGGATAAAGATGATGGATGGGTCTTCACAGTGCTCCCACCATGACCCAACACAGATGGCACCTGTCCCAGCCCCATCCCCAGCTTCTCGACACCCATTTCTCTTGGCTTTGAGCCTTCCCAACCCAGGCCCCAATTCAAAGGGACCCACCAAGGAAGAGCTGCTTGAGCAGCCTCCAGAGGGAAGCAAAGAAGGACCCCCTCCATTCCCCAAGTGGCTAAAGCATCAGCAACGATTAAATCTCAAGGACCCAGAGGATACTGTCTACAAGCCAGTGAGCTGTTTGGCTGGCTCTGTGTAGAAATGATCCTCTCCCACATGGCATGACTTGGGCAGGATCCCAAGTCATGAGAAGGGTCCTAGTGCCCAAAAAGTACTGTTAGGTGCCTCAAGGCCTGAAATAAATAATCCATCCCTTTGGATTAAACATTGAGATTTTAAGAAATGCAAACATTCCCGGGGAACAGCCCAGTCCCGCAACATCCACTCATTTCTTGGTCATCCGGGGCCTGGGGAGCTTGTTAAAGAGCCATCGCCTTGCTGCAGCACCCAGACTCTGATCCGGCAGGTCAGGTGGCCACGTGGTTAACAGGCTCCCCAGGGATTCTGATGCAGATTTCCAAGGACCACATTTAGAGAATGCTCTGTTAGCATTCCTTCTCCTCCCTCCCCCACTTCAGAAGTGTGTAAATGCAAGCTCCCTGGCATATGGGGTGGGGGTGGGAATGTCTGCAAGTCTCCGACGCTGAGCTGTAAACGGTAAATATTCCTGGCTAGATGTGTGTATTAACAGATGGATGTGACTCCTAACGAGCTGCCTGGAGGTCAAAGCCAACAGGGGCACCTTGGCTTCTGTTCCTGACTTGTCACCCATAATCTGTAACCACTTCGCTGACCTTTGTTTTCTCACCTGTAAAAATAAAGGCGCTGTTGGCAGAGAGAGTTCAAATAGAGTGGAGAGGCTACTCTGGAGGTTGCTCTTACACAAGCTTCAGTTAGGCCTTGCTACCTGTCATAACCTGCCAACCCCCAACCGGAACCATTCCAGCCAATCCTAAAGAACATCAAGGGCAATATATAAGATTCCACAAGGGTTCCAAGCACTGGAGTAACATTCCAGAAATCTACAATCTCCAGATGGGTCCCTGGTCCAGATAAGTTTTGAAAACTAGCCCAGCCTCTCCAGAACATCAGATAGTTCCATCTCCCTACCCCATATTAGTGGCAGACCCTTCCAATATGAATGACCATAGTCCAAACACCCCTAAAGAGAGGGATGGAAAGATCAAAGGTGATGGTGGAGTTATACAGAGAAGATAGGATTTAACAAATGAATATGAAGGCTGAATCATTAAATTGATATCTCTTTTAGTCTCCAGTATTTTATTTTAAAAAAATTTTTATTAATGAAACCAATCAGCATACAATATGACCATTCTTTTTTTCATCACAGTTGTATATTCATCATGATCATTTCTTAGAACATTTGCATCAAGTCAGAAAAAGAAATAAGAAAACCGAAAAAAATTCACACATGCCATAGCCTTTACCCCTCCCTTTCATTGATCACTAGCATTTCAATCTACTAAATTTATTTTAACATTTGTTCCCCCTATTATTTATTTATTTTTAATAAAGGAGATATTTAGTAGATAAAAGGAGATAAATACTGGCGGGAGCCGGTACCGCAGGAGGGGAGAGGGGCCGGGATGCCCACCAGGGAGGGGCCCGGTGGGGCCAGAGACCGAGTCTCGTTCCAACCTAGTTTCGCTTTCCGGATGTCCCGCTTTACACTCGGGAAAACAAGGTTTTCACAATTACACAGTCGTATTGCGAAAGCAGTACCATTATACAATCATCTTCAAGAAACATGGCAACTGGAACACAACTCCACATTTTCAGGCACTTCCCTCCAGCTTCCCTGTTACGCGTAACTAAAAAGGTGATATCTATTTAATGTGTAAGAATAACCTCCAGCTTAACCTCTCAACTCTGGAATCTCTCAGCCATTCACACTTTATTTTGTCTCATTTCTCTCTTCCCCCTTTTGGTGGAGAAGGTTTTCTCAATCCCTTGGTGCTGAGTCCCAGCTCATTCTAGGATTTCTATCTCACGTTGCCAGGAAGGTCCATACCCCTGGGAGTCATGTCCCACATAGAGAGGGGGAGGGCATTGAGTTTGCTTGTCCTATTGGCTGAGAGAGAGAGAGGCCACGTCTGAGCAACAAAAGAAGTTCTCTTGGGGGTGACTCTTAGGCCTAATTTTAAGTGTGCTTAGCCTATCCTTTGCGGGGTTAAGTTTCATATGAATAAACTCCAAGATTGGGGGCTCAGCCTATTGCTTTGGTTGTCTCCATTGCTTGTGAGAGTATCAAGAATTTTCCTCTTTGGGAGGTTGAATTTTCCCCCTTTCTCATCATTCCAAGGGGACTTTGCAAATACTTTTTTATTCACTGCTCAAATCCTTCTAGTCTCCAGTATTTTAGAGCAGCTAGAAGTAAAAACCTAAAATTGTGAAGTTGTAACCCATGTCAAAATCTGAGATGTGTTCTACAACTAATTGTGGTGCTGTACTTTGAAATTTATAGCTTTTTTGTATATATGTTATTTTTCACAAAACAGGAAGGGAAAAAAGTCAATCGTGATGATAAAAAAACATAAAAATAAAGGAGCTATAGTCAGAACAGGAGTAGAGCTGGGTTGGCATTCCGGCTGAGTGTCCTTGGTGAATTGGGGAACCTCACTGGGCCAGTTTTACCTTCTCTAAATTGGAGCTGTACAAGGGGTACTTAGCTTCCAGGGTTAACGTGGGAATTAAAGAAATCAGTGTTGACATGTAATAGGTGCTCAATTCATGTTAGTAACTATTTTAATGTTATCATGATCTCCCAGGGCCCCTTCGGCTCTTCTAGACCTGGGCTTTACTCTGGGGAACTCGAGAGTCGTTGAGTGGGGTGGCAGAAGGCACCTCTTCTTTAGCAAGACTGGAGATGGCTCGGCATCCTCCCCGACCCCCCTCCCCAGCTGTATGACCCAGGCAGGTTTCTTCACTCCTCTGACCCTCGTTTGGCTCATCTGTAAAAAGGGTTTGGGGGATATCCTGAGATAATCCACGGACACAGCCCAGGGCCCGGCACCCGGCAAAGCTCGGCTGTGGTTATGATGCGTGGGATGCAGAGGTAAAGCCAGGCTGCATTTAGAACGGGGCCGAAGGTCCGTATTTAGGACGGTGTCGAGGGTCCAGCCTGCAGTAAATGTCGCCTTTAGTCCCTCACTGTAGCCATAACTCTCCACCTGGGCCTCACTACACCCCGTGCCCGGCCCCTTCCAGAGCCTCCTAAAGCCAGAGAAATGCTCTGGGAGAGGGAAACACGTAGCAATCCGATGTAAAGATGAAAGTTGTCTTTACATGCAAAGATACATGCAACTTTGTGTACAGTTTTAAGGACTGCTCAGATTTGCGGACCCCATGTTATGAATTCCTTGTGCTTTGCTAAGATTGGATCCTTCTAACCATCCTTCCTCTGTGGATCAATTCACAGCTCTTAGCCCCATTATGGGAAGTGGGTCTCTTGGGTCAGGAGTCCTTGGGGAGCTGCTGGCCCTCTCTCCAAAGGACACAGGACCCTGGGCTCCTTGAGGGGGTGTCGGGTGATTTCCCCAGCTGGGCTGCGGGCCTCACCACCCACCCTGGCCTGTGCGCAGATCCCCCCACGAGGTCTCAGGGCAGCAGCGCAGCGCAGTCTCCAGCCTCTCCGCCGCCCGGGGATTCCCCCGCCCCGGGCAAAGGTCGAGCCCGCCCCGACTTAGGCCACGCCCCTCCTAGGCCCCACCCCCGAGCGCCGCTCCGCCCCGGCCCCCGCGGGCCCGACCCGCCTTAGCGGGTCTGTGCGAAGCGCTGATTGGGCTGGCTGGAAAGTGGGCGTGGCCCTGAATTGGCGCTAGGACCCGCCGCAGCGCCTTGGACGTCACCCAGCCGCGCCGCCGCCGCGGGTTGAGCGAGAGGTGTGGGGGTCCGGACTGTGGCTCCCCGCGCCGGGGCCGGAGCCGGTACCGCAGGAGGGGAGAGGGGCCGGGATGCCCGCCGGGGAGGGGCCCGGCGGGGCCGGAGACCGAGTCTCGTTCCAACCTAGTTTCGCTTTCCGGATGTCCCGCTTTACGCTCGGGCCCTGCGCCTCCAGCTGCTTCCCCCTGCGTCCGCGACCCCGGCGTTTTGCGGGCAGAGCTCTGGCCTTTCCGATCCTGGGGGGCGCGGGTGGCCAGTGCACGGAGCCTGATCGGGGTGCACCTGACGCCCTAAACTGAGACGCCAGCGTGCAGGGCTCCTTCCCAGCTCCCTAGACCCTGTGTGTGTGTGGGGGGGGGGTGCGGGAGGGTCCTGCCCAGATACTCCCCCCATGACAGAAGGGACGGAAAGAGAAGGGTAGTGGTGGCGGGTGGGTACTGCCACTTCTTGGACCTTCGGAACTAGTCCCCGCCCCTGTCCACTGCCAGGTGGTGGGAAAGATGACCACGCTCACGCGGCAGGACCTCAACTTTGGCCAAGGTAAGGAGGCGGGGCCTGCGGACCCAGGGTGGGCGGGAGGAGGGTGTCTGGGCCCGCCCCGAGCACCCCAGGTTCTCTGTCCCTGCAGTGGTGGCCGACGTGCTTTGCGAGTTCCTGGAGGTGGCCGTGCACCTGATCCTCTATGTGCGCGAGGTCTACCCCGTGGGCATCTTCCAGAAGCGCAAGAAATACAACGTGCCGGTCCAGGTGAGCACCCTCCCCCCACCGGGCCAGGCTGGGGCGCTGGGGAACTCGGGGCGCTGCCCATGTTCATTCCTGTCTCGCAGAATGAATGAAGGGTTCTCCCAATCGTTGAGTGGATAAAGAGTGAATTAAAAAACAAAACAAAACAAAACAAGAAAACTTACTGTGCCAACACAGGCTTTATAATGATTGCATGGGTACTTTATTTAAATATTTAAATGTGGTTCTAAGTGTTTTGTTTTCTTAAATTAAAAACAAAACAAGACAACAAAACACCACGAAAAAACTCGTTTCCACCTTCAGGCCAAGCCCCTTCAATCCCTAGAGTTCTGCCCACGCCTTCCAGTTCCCCCACAGCTGCTGAAAGCTGGGCATCCCCCAGCTCCTCAAGGCACTGGAGTTTCCCTTACAGTCCCTCAGAGCCCAAGGCACCACTTGCCAGAAGTTAGAGACCCGGCCCTCAGATTGGAGGGATGTAATTGTATTTAAAAGAGCTCCTGAAGCTGGAGTTTGGGAAGGGGGTTCCCAAACCTCAGGCACCTTCCCCATCTCCTCATTCACCCTAAACTGCAGTGGGCTGTTCTAACAGTAAGCATACATATGTTGTACCTACTCCTTAGGGGCACTCAATACATACTAGGAAAAATGGCAAGTTCTTGAAGGTGATGGGAGCTTTAAGGATATACAGGAGAAACAAAGAAATGAATCAGCATTTATTGAGCATCTATTGTGTACCAAAAGCTTATCTCACTGAACCATCACTTTTTTTTTAATGAGACTTTCGCAGAGGAATTACCAGAAGCTCAAGGAGTTTAAATAATTTGCCTGAGGTCACACAGTTCTTACATTCCATTTTGACTCAATGTCTGAATCCTTTCTCTGGAAAAATGCCCATGTGCACAGATACATGCAACTTTGTGTACAGTTATAAGGACTGCTCAGATTTGCGGACCCCATGTTATGAATTCCTTGTGCTTTGCTAAGATTGGATCCTTCTAACCATCCTTCCTCTGTGGATCAATTCACAGCTCTTAGCCCCATTATGGGAAGTGGGTCTCTTGGGTCAGGAGTCCTTGGGGAGCTGCTGGCCCTCTCTCCAAAGGACACAGGACCCTGGGCTCCTTGAGGGGGTGTCGGGTGATTTCCCCAGCTGGGCTGCGGGCCTCACCACCCACCCTGGCCTGTGCGCAGATGTCCTGTCACCCGGAGCTGAACCAGTATATCCAGGACACACTGCACTGCATCAAGCCTCTTCTAGAGAAGGTGAGGACACCTGGCCCCTCTGGCCTGTCTCTGCCCCAGCCTACTCTTCCATGCTCAGGCCGGATTCTGGGATGGGCGGGGGCAGGGGGGCTGTGAGATAATGCAGGGTCCCCTTGGCTCTAACTCCTAGCATCCTGTTCCACGTGTTCTGGAGGCCACGCCTACCCTGGGATGGTCCGTGGGGCAGGTGGGCTAGTTCCGGGCGCCTGGGACCCAGAAGCCCAGGCTGGCAGAGCTGGCTAAGAGCCGCTTCGGAGGCTGTGCCTGCCTCGGAAGCTTCTGGGTCCTTCCCACCTCTGCTTCTCTCCAGGCTTGGTCCCACAGTGTACCCTTCTCCTATCTTGTCCCAGTCCCTGAGACTTCCTGAAATCCCCATAGGTCTCAGGCACCCCCTCCTCAGCCTATATCACTCGTGGCTGCGGGTGCCAACTCCAACTTCCCTAACCCACTTTCGGGGCTGTCAGGGACCCTGGGCCTGGAGGCTGAGCGGGGCCGAGTGTGTGCCCTTTCCCATCTGTCCTTGGGCAGGGAAGGGGTGGAGGTGGAGTCGGGGTACCTAGGTCTGGAGTGGGGGTATCCTGTCCTTACAGAATGATGTGGAGAAAGTGGTGGTGGTAATTTTGGATAAAGAGCACCGCCCAGTGGAGAAATTTGTCTTTGAAATCACCCAGCCTCCGCTGCTGTCTATCAGGTGAGCTGCCCCTGTCCCCTTCCCCCTGCCACCTCAGCGTGAGGTCCCTGCATAGCCCCCTCCCCACCCCGCTGTGTGCAAATGTAGGGCAGCTCCTAAGTACCCTATTCAAAAGCCGGTGAGGGGAAGGTGCCAACCCAGCGAGGCTTCCACCTATAAGTGCTGGACATATGGCCAGTCCCAACCTTACTTTGTAGCTGGAGAAACTGAGGTCCAGAAAAATGACAAGCTACCTAAGGTCAACCAACTTGGTGGCACAGCCAGGACACAGACTGTTTTTTGACACAAAGACAACTAGGAGTTGATTTTGGGCAGGTTGGTGAGGTCAGGGCACTTGGATCTGATGCCACCCTGTCCCCTCTTGCTCTGTGGCCTGGGGCAAGCTCTGTCCCTTCCTGGCTCGGTGTCTTGCTTTCAGGCCTGCTGCATATCAGGACCACCCAAGGAGCACCCCACCATCTGACTTAATTCATCTTGGGTGGCACTGGACATGGCTTTTTGTTGTTGGTCCCCAAGCGTGATGGATGTCATTTAAAAGAAAAATTATTGTGATAACATATGGGATATATTTCCCATTTTAATCACTTTTCAGGCATATCGGTGGTGCTAATCACTCAGTGTTGTGACCAAAACTTTTCCATCCCCCCCGAACAGAAACTACCAATTGAGCAATAACTCATGTCCCACCCCTACCCCCAGTCCTGATACCCTGTAACTGCTTTTTGTCTCAATGAATTTGCATACTCTAGTTATTTCATGTCAGGGAGGTCTTACGTTAGTTGTCCTTTTGTCTGGCTTACTTGTGGTTGCATGTGGTTGCATGTCTCAGGACTTCATTCCTTTTCATTGGACATTGGGTTTAAATTGCAGATGACTCTAACTGTGTGGACTAGATAGGTAGTTGGGCCCTTAGGAGCCAGTGCTCATGGACCCGCTGGAGGGGCTCTGGACCTCCAGGTCTGCTCCAGGGCTGATTGCCTGTGAAGGGGGGGTGGGGGTGGGTCTGCTGGGAGGGGCGGGCCGTGGGGTGGAGACCATCCTCTCATTCCCAGCTCAGACTCCCTGCTGTCACATGTGGAGCAGCTGCTCCGGGCCTTCATCCTGAAGATCAGCGTGTGTGACGCTGTCTTGGACCACAACCCCCCAGGTCTGCTCACCCTGCCCCCTTCTCCCTGGGCCTTTCCATGGTTCCCTTGGTTGCATTGTGGCCCCAGGTCCCTATTTGGCTTCCCTCTGCATCATCTCTGCCTTTCAGAAACTCTCTGAAAGTCCACCTCCTCCAGGGAGCCTCCCTGATTGATTCCCCTCTCCCCAGGCTTCAGTCTCCATGTATCCTGCATTTCCTTAGCATTTGGTTTGTACTCTGCCCTGAGGGGTCAGTCCCAAGCCTGGGCTGCTGGGCCAGCTAGGTTGGTGAGAAGGGGCCATACCCAGCGCCATGTGCCCACCCTCTTGCCTCTCCAGGCTGTACCTTCACAGTCCTGGTGCATACAAGAGAGGCTGCCACTCGGAACATGGAGAAGATCCAGGTCATCAAGGTGAGATGAGGAGGTGGGGGAGGTTTATCGGGGTAGAGGGTCAGGATTTGGGGGGCTAGGGGTAAGGGGGTGAGGGTACAGAGAAACAGCTGAGAGGCTCTGAAAACTGGGCACCACAGTTCTGGGTGGGCAGGGTGTTTGTTGCCTGCGGCAGTGCCTGGTACCTAGTGGGCTGTCATCGCATGCGCAGTCTGGCACACACTGTCACTGCTCTTTGGGCACTCAGGGCTGAGAGGAGGGCCGAGTCACATGCTGGGGTCACCAGCTCATCCTGGCTGTCCTGAAGTGGGAGTTCTCACAGGGGAGGAGTCCTCACCCACCAGTTTCCGAAATGGTTCTTGGGGCTTATTAAATTGCATGGGTTTCGAGCCCCAGCTTGGACCTAAACTCGATCTCTCTGATGGAGGAGCCTGGGAATCTGCATTCAGCAGCCCCCTAATGATTCTCATGTTCCCTGAAACCTGAGGATGGCAAAGTAAGGGCAGGCCAGGCTCTGGCCTGTCCACTCCGTCACCTCAGCGCCCTCCCCAGGACTTCCCCTGGATCCTGGCGGATGAGCAGGACGTCCACATGCATGACCCTCGGCTCATACCGCTGAAGACCATGACGTCAGACATTTTAAAGGTGGGTTGCAGGAGGGTGGCGTGCCGACCCAGTGAACTTATTCAGGGAAGGCTCAATTGGCAGTGCTGGGTGCTGAGGCCTTGCCAGAGCACTTGGGTGAGGCTTCCCCAGCTCCCTTTCCCTTAGTCCCCAGCTTTGGCCTCCAAACGGGCATCCTGGATGTCTTGTTGACCACGGCTGTTTGTTCCTGACCATTAGATGCAGCTCTACGTGGAAGAACGCGCTCATAAAAGCAGCTGAGGGCATACCTGACCCCCACCGATGCCACAACTTTCGGACTTTGGGGGGCCCCCAGCCTAGGGCAGCGCTGCAGGGCCACCCCAATTCCAAGTGCTCTTATTGCTTCTCCGTATGGACTGCCTGCCACCTGGCCCAGAGTTGTTCCAGTCGGCTCGCCTTTATGGAGGAAGCTCCCTGGGAGGGCAGTGACGGGTGCTGGGACCAAGATTTCTCAGCTTCCAGGAGACAGCTGGCAAACACTGTCTGTCTCAAATACTGTGCTGTGAGTTGTTCCAATAAAGGACCCCCAAGGGCTGAGCTGGGCTGTCACTGACCAGAGTGGGGGAGAAGGGATGCAGTCACGTTAACCTGGGAGAGAGGCTGTTTCTCCAACAAAGTGCCTGGGAGCCCCTCCCCATCCCTAATCCCAACGCCAGGCAACTTTTACTGAAAACATTTATTAGGACAAAACACAAAGCCATGTGACAGTCACTTACTCAAACCCTTGGGTCTGCCCAAGGTTGGAACTGGGGCAGGAGCTACTGGGGCAGGGGCTTCCGTGCCCACCAAAGGCCCAGCTCTTGCCTGGAGGGGACTTAGGGTACTTGGCTGGCCTGGAGCGAGGCTGGCCAGACAGCCAGTTGGCTGATGGACCGTGAGAAGGGCCCATGGAGACACAGGTCAGGACGGCAGGCAGGTGGCCTCCTCCCACACTGTGCTGTCTTCAGGCCGAGCTGTCAGTGGGTGCCGAGCTCCTGGTCGTCTTATGGCTGATGACGATGCTGCTGTTGGTGACACGGGGCCCATACCAGCCTGCCCAGAACTGGGTATCCTGGCCTCCGTGCTGGAAGAGGATGTAGCGAACGCCTGGAGGGTAGTCTGAGAAGGTGTGGGAGACCTGCAGGGAAGGGATAGGAAGTGACCCTGGGCCTGGAGGAAGAGGGGGACAAGATGGGGTGACCACTCTACTGAGAGGGAAAGGGAGGAGCCAGGTCCTAGAGGGAAGTGCTGCTGGGCTGGCAGGCAGGAGCCCTGGAGTCCTGGCCGCTGTGCCGGCCCGGGGAGGAGCGAGTAGGTCAGGATGGGGCAGGGGGGTGGCTCACCTCTGTCCACTTGGCATCATTCCACTGCTGGACGATCACAGGTGGGGGCTCAAAGGAGGCCAAGACGATATAGTCAGCTGAAGTCAGCTGGACGCGGATGTGGTAGGCACAGCCACAGTCTGATCTGGGGGCGAACCTGGGGGAAGAGTGGGGGTGAGGGTGAGGCTGAGGGCAGGCAGCAGACTCCCAAATTCAGCTTATGGCTGTGTTTCCCTGAGCTTGTCTGGAGGCTCCCTCCTGCCAGCACTGCCCCACTGTACCCAGGCTAAGCAGTCTGTCCATGCTGGGCCTTGGTTATCCCAGCTGAAAAGTGGGGAAACCCTTTTGGGTGTTCTAGTAAAGATGTCATCTCAAAAAGAAAATGGCCCTCTACAGGGGAAGGGCTGCTTGGACAGGCCTCATCTGTACATTTTAAAGGACAGGGTACAGGTTCAAGGGGGGGCTGGCATAGAACTCAACCTCTTGATCTATCAACCCCCTCTATCCTGGGGCCTGGTTGGATTTGGGGTCCTGCCTTCTGTCACGGCCAAGCCAGAGGCCGACAGCCCTGTGCATGCAGCAGGAGCTCGGGAGAGTTGGAGGATGGGTAATGGAAAGGGGCAGAGTTTGTTCTCTGCTGCCCCACTGCCTGATAGTGACAACCCAACTGTAGGACCCTGTCTTCCCACCTGCAAACTGGGGCTAATGTCTCCTGCTGACCCCGTCACAGTGTGGCCGGGAGGCCAAGAGGTATTGCTAGATGAGCAAATGTGGGTCATCAGCAGTGGGAGGGAAGGGCAGGGCCTGCCCGGCTCTAGGGTGTCCCTTGCCCCAGCAGCACACTGCCAGGCACAAAGTGGATACAACTTAAGGGTTTTCTCACCCAGTGAATGTGGCAGGAAGAGAAAAGGGAAGGGAGAGAGGCTCACCAGGAGCTCCCACTGCTGTGTTGAGAATGGAGTATAGGGACATGGGCCCATGAGTCTACTCACCAGTCCTTGACCACGATGTCAGGCCGGAATGTGTCCAGCAGCTCCTCCCAATAGCCCTCGGCCTTGAGATCCACCAGTTGGGACTTGAGGCACATCCTGGGGAGCACAGAGGAAGGCCTATGGCCTCAGGCATGCTCTGCATGGCACTTGCCCTGGTTCTAGTTGCCTCTGAACACCCAGGGAGATGGTGTGTGGGCTGCACTGGGCCCCTGGCAGTCCTGCCCACCCCCAGCGGTATCACTGACCTTGGCAGGACAGACAATGGCTGGTGTAAATTCTGGCTCCCTCCTCATCCCCCCTGCACAGGCCCGTGAGAAACACATTCAGAGAGCTTGACCCACTTGTGCCTGAGCGGCACTGGATCCCAGCGCACATGGTAGGATGCAGATCCAATGCCAGCTTCCTGCATCTGGCCCAGAGCACCAAGCAAATGGGGTGCGTCCGTGAACTCTTGTCCCTAGATCAGGGACAGTCTGTAAATACCCAACTTAACTTCAAACTGCCTGGTGGGATCTTGGCCCCAACTCCTCACCTCCCCTGTCTATTAACCCAGCCATGGCGTTTACTTCTGCACCAGGAAGCAGTGGACTCTGAGCTGGTTTGGAAACCACCTCCCTCAAGCTCCACTTTGGCCTGGGATTTGGCAAAAGTTGCCCCAACCCTCCTCCCAGCAAAGAGATGCCAGAGGCAGGTCTGCGGTGGCCCCAGCACCCCAGGCCCCAGGAGCCTGCTCAGTTTGGTTTGGTCATCTTACTCGTATGATGTGACAAAGTACTTCTTGACATGAGGATCAGGAAAATCCGTCCCATTATCTCCAGGGAGACTCTCCACCTTCCAGCGGTCTCCCCCATTGGACACGACCTGCCAGGATCCCATGTCCTCTAGGAGAAGAAGCAGCTGCAGTGAGACCCTGTAGACGCTGTAAGTCCAGCCGCGGGAGGGAGGTTCGTGTCAGTGGACCTCTCATAAGGCAGACCTTGCCCATGTGCAGGGAGTTCTGCGGACGTGGACACCCCAGGGCTGCCAGCTTCTTCCTTCTCATGGGTGCAGCCCACGACCCGCCCCCAAGCACTGCTACAAAGCACCCCAACTCAGCTGCACCCCCACCTGTCCCCATGTCAGCTCTGCCTGGGAGTCTCTCCTTCCCAACTTCGTCCCAAACTGGCCTCACTCTGGACATGAAGGTGGAGGTAAGAAAATTACCAGGAATTCTAAACCAAAGCTTTCCTCACTTCCATGCTGCCTCAGGGCTCTGGGAGATACCCAACTCCTCAACCCTCAAAAATATAAACTGTGTAGTCCCCTGTGACAGTATTTCTGTGATCAACGGCTGGTGTAAGGTCAGCCTCGGGGACAGCTCGCCCGTCTGCTGTCCACGAGGAAGACACTTCAGTCAACTGCGTAATTGTGACCTGGGGGCCCCAAGGGACCCATTTAGAGGTCCTCGGACGTGTCGTGTGGACCCACTATGCCAATGAAACCAGACTCCCTCTGCCCAGGGTGAGAGGGATAACTGGGGGACAGGCATCCCTGGGGCTGGTGGCTGGGTTCCTGGGTCACTCCTCCCCTTCTCAACATGGGGTGCCATGAGGAGCAGGTGTGGGTCTCTGGAGCGGTATGGGAATCATATGTAAAACTCCCCTGGTGATTGTTCTAGAACGTGTCAGTCGAGGACCGCTGAGGACCCTCTTGGCTCATTCTGAAGGGGGGAGGCACAGAGGACAGTCACGTAACCCCGTATTTGTGGAAGTATCCCGCCAGGCTGGCTCAGCAGGTTAGAGGTACATGACTGTCCTCTG